>VUQR01009790.1:26477-64050 GCA_015108515.1 Hemichromis elongatus | reverse complement strand
GGGAGGGTTAAATCGCTTGTCGGTGCTGAGCTTTTTCTTCTTTGCAGTGATGATGAGCTCACTGTTCAGAATGTTTTTGATTTATGACTTAATGCGAAAGAGAAAATTTAACATGAAAAATAATATAAATGTTAATTCTGTCATCGAGATAGATGTGCTTTCTGTTACTTAAAATACACCTTAGAAACGTGTTTTATATTGTTAAAGATCTGAAATGGATGAAAAACCTACTCTGTGTGTCTTTGTTCGAACGTTCATGGGTTCCTTTAAGCTTTGAGGACTTTTTTCTGGACAGCTACGCTTAAAAAAAAAAAAAAGACTCACTGCCGAATCTCCAACAATAGTGGCATTAATTAAAAACCAATGTACTTGGCAGAAGTGCATGCATCATTTGTTTGCTCTCCTGCTTGTCCTTTGACACTGATAAATTCTGCCAATTTCCCCATGACTTGTTAAATAACTTACTCTGGCACAGTATGGTGAGATTTTGTCCTGAGATACTCTTTATGGTGTTCTAAATTCAACACAGGGAGGATTGTTAGGATGAGAAACAAGTGTGAGTGTAATCTGTCACTGTACAACCAGCTGTTGATCTGAAGGTTGCAGATCAGGGTGCTGCCTAGCTGGGGCCAGCATGTCCCCTCGTTCCTCTCATTTCTCTGTGAGATTACAGTATTATGGTCCTCATTCATATAATCCTGTCAATGGGATACAGCCCCTTTCTCTGCACTACCCCCAAAATGAAGTTCATCACTTCAGCATGTAATCAGTTAGGAGACAGTAGCTTATGAGACTTATGTGGTGCTGCAAGAAGGTCACAGACCTTATGCGGGGATTAATTATACAAGTATTGTGTCTTTCTCCAGGGTTTAAACTAGAGAGAAAAAAAACCCATTGGTATATAGATCTTCTCTCATTAGATTTGCATTCACAAGCTCAAGGAAAAAGTCAGTGTTTCTATTTTAGAAACACCATTGGAGATGCTAATTGACATTTCAGGATATAAACTGCTATTTACTGGGGTTAACACCAATATTCTAATGAGGATCTTGGTTCATGGTGGTGTGCTGTTCCAAAATTGAATTGTCAACTTTTCTTCAGCGCTTTGTTGTGTTTGTCTCAAAACGAAAATTGGATAAGAAATGTCATATTTACAACCATAATCATGCATTGGAGCTTAAAATATTGGTGCCTGCTACCTTCTACATATTATTTGCATCTGTGCCATAAAAAGAATCTCTCTGCAGAGTGCTACACTGAGCAATGTCGCTGTTATTAGCATATATGTTCTCCTTTAGCAATGTTGTGAGCAAGCTAACTTCCAGATGCTTTAATTTCTAATCTTGTTTTTTTTTTCCCCCTTTCCCTCCTGTTTCCTAATCCTTGCTCCCCGAGTGTAGTACGACTCCACCGTCAAGAGGATAATGACTTGAATCATTGCATAAAAGGGACATAAACACTTTATGAAAACATAATCGTGTATTGTGTGACAATAAAAAATAAAGCATTTACGATTACGTCGACAAAAATCTAAGCCAATTTCAAACTGTGTCGCTTTGATTTAAAAAATAAATGACCCAAATAAGAACAAAGAAAATGAAAAGGTGAAGAAAAACAACAAAGAACACCAAAGAAATGTCTAAATGCAGATTTTAGGGCCAAAAAAAAAGAGGAAATATAGGCTATGACACAGAAGATGTATCAAGACAGATAACGAGGTCAAGAGGGCTTTGCATTAATCTCACATTATGACAGTTTAAGGTTTTGGTATTCTGATGAATTCCAGGATTGGGCTTTAACTGCTTTCATTTTGTTTGCTGGTCTTTAATCTTCTAACCCTGCGTTCTTAATCAGAACTCAGAGCAGGTTTTTAATCTCGCATGAATGAGGCCGCGGATTATGGGCCTCTGACCTTGCCATGCCTCGCAGCTGCTTCCTCCTCAAATCAAGTCTTTCGTCCTGTGTAGCTTGCAAAAGAGGATCATCTTAGTCTTGCGCTACAATGCTGTAAATTCTGAACCGTATATAAAAGGGGAACAATCCGAAGTTTTAAGATGGAAATTTGTAAATAGGCGCTTGTATTGCTTTGGTGTTTGAGGGTGATATCCTCGCTGACATGCATCAAATTGAAGATTTTGTACAGATGCGTTGTTCCAGCGGACAGAGATCATATCTGATGTCTTTACTATTATAATCATCTAATCATTTTGCTTTTTTAGATGGAAAGCCAGGTTGCTGTGCTCGGAGTGACATCTCTGTGCGCCTCCGTCGGTGTGTGAGGTTACTTTTCAAAAACAGGTTCCAGTTTTATGAGTTGCTCCATGGCTGCTGGTGTAATTACCACTTTAACCTTGAGGATTCTGTTCTGAGGAAAACAAAATGAGATTGCTTTTTCTTTCATTGTCCCCCAAGTGCTACCGTAGTTATTTCAAAGGACACAAAATAATAATTCACATCAGAAGACAAAAACATCTTGACAAAATTGCTTCTTCAACTCTACAAGACCTTGTTAAAGTGCTGTTTCTGTTCTGTACTGGTTTGTTTGATATAAGATCCTCTCCAGTCCGCAATGAAAGAGGAGCGCTCAGACCAGTGTCGGATCAGATTATTGCTTTGTTAAGCCCCCAAAATTTAAAACCTTAACAAATGCACAACCCAATTTTCTTTTGGCAGCCTGGAGCACAAACAGTGAAATTAATTAATAGTCATTGCTACTCATTGAGGAGGTTGTGTCACTGGAATAAATTTTAACTAAATGATTACAAGAGTGAGAGAGGAAGTAATAGTATAAGAAGGGGAATTAGTAACAAGCAGTTAGGGTTAACATTCACTTGTTTTCTTGTTTTGAATATTCTTGCTGTATCACAGGTGAATTTATAAGTTTTGGCAAATGGCTGATTATTATAAAGTATTGCATAAAGATTGTTTGCCAACAGTTATAAGTGAGGGGTCACTAAATAGCAGACTGACTTAAGCTTAGGATCAACCTCAGAACATCCAAATTTAATGTTTATTGTGTATTCGGGATGTATTTTAAAGATTTGTGTCTACATCATCTATACCTGCAAAACAATGACTAAATTTTGCTTACTTAGACACTTGGGTGTGTGCCTTTTACAGAATACAATGGATATCAGTGGGAGTGTTGATGGCTAAAATACACATTTTTAACTTCTATCAAATAGGCAACAACTTTACAAACTCAAATGACTGGTCAGATGATTTTTGAGGAAAGATATCTTTCTTGCATCTACAGAATAACCCTGAAATCTTAGTTGTTTAAACTGCAAGGATATGCCGTACTTTTTTTTAATTTCCTGTCTGCAGAGTCCCAGGGTACCTATGCTCTTCAAAGCGCTAAGGTCATTTATCAGCCTCCATCTGAGTCTGTCTTTAATTTCAACCCTTATTTGGAGCCTGGTGAATTATTCTTTGCAAAGCCACTGCAGAAGTACAAAGTCTCTAGACAACTATGTTACATATTGTGTTTATAGGCATGAACTTACTCTCTAGCTTTTAATTATGATTAGACCTTTATAGTAATTACTATGTATGTTTTCTATTTTATCTCTACTGTGTACAGCACTTTGCCTCAACCTGTGTTGTTCTGAAATGTGCTTATAAATAAATTTTGATTTAATTTTTTTAACCTGTTATGTTGGTTAAAGTTTTTTTTTTTTATTTTTATTTTTTACTTTAATTAACTTTAAAGGTTAAAGTTAATTTGTTAGATTTTGCATTTTTTTGCAATTATGCAATTGGTTTTTAAAAGATTTTGGTCACAGCCAGAGATAAATCACAAGATTGTTTTTTGTTTGTTTGTTTGTTTTTTAAATCAGGTTTGTTATTGGGTTTTCATTTACTCAATGAAATAACTGTTTTGTTAAATCGTGTGACGAGATAACAGGAAATTACACATTTTTCTTTCAAGTGAAGTAGCACAAACTCCTTGCCTTTCCTTATTAAGAGTTCAGTGCGCAGTTACTCTCCCTAAAGGCTCAGCCTGAGCCAGGAAAAACCCTGTTATAGTCACATCTGGTGAGGTAGAGTTATACTCCCATCTACTGGCCAAACTCTGGTAGCGAACATAAACAAAGATTGGAATAAGCTGAAATAAAACAATGAATGATACCAAAGTGTTGCTTATTTAAATTAGTAATCCATAAAAGCATTTAATAAAAATACTGAACATGCAGACAGAATGACATGTAACACAATGTCATCAATATTAGCTCTGGGTTAATGTGCAATAGTGCTTGAAACAAGCATATACAAAAGTGCTTTCATCTTTATGAATCCATATTACACAATTGCATAAGGCACATTTTGCATGAAATAACTTTTTATGTTCCCTTGTAACACTTTCAGACCTACTAGAGTTTAAAATACATTAGTATTCAAATAATGCTGTTGAAAAGTTAGGAAAGCTGTGAAAATTTGTTAGTCTACTGGAAAAGATTCAATTAGTTCTATGCGTATTTAATCAAAGAAATAGCATAGTTGTAAATATTAATACAGTATGTGTTAAGATTACAACAACAGACTAATTAGCGTAAAATGAATCGTCTCTTTTTCATACCTGTTTGGGTGCGCAGCATGATTCAAAACACAGTCAGGTTATGAGTTTCCCTGAGAAAAGCAAATCTACTTTTATCCTCCTAATTTTCAAATGGAAACTTTAAGGAATTACCTGAAAATTGCCTACACCTTTAAAACAATGAATACTGGTTAATGTTTGTGCTACAGTGAAATGAAGATTAGAAGTACAGCAAAGAAAATGCCTGACAAGATAGTTGCCTCTACCAGGCAGACAATTATTCAGTGAAACAGAGGAAAGCATGTCTATCCCAAAAGAGGATTACAGTATAGAACCAAGTTTCACCCTTTGACCTGTGGGCCTGCATAATTACAAGTGACCGTGTAGTTTAAGTCCAGTTACTATAAGCTGCTGTTCATATCCAGACAGGCGCTGAGCAGAGATGTAGGAACAGGGCAGCCCGCGTCCTCTGTGCCGGCCTGCGGCTCAGCGATTTGAACTGTTTGCTCGCTCTGCTCACACTCTGAACTTACCAATTCAATTGCTGGAACAATGTTGGTAGAAGGGATGGGTATGTCTTGCGAGGAGAATCTGGAAAGAATCTGCAACTGGTCCTGATCAGAGCAAGATTCAACACTTTTACACAGGCCACAAAGGCTCTGCTGCATCTCCTCAAGGTTTTGCTTCAGTTCGGTTTGCTCCTGGAGCAGCCGCTCTTTCTCACTTTTCTGTGGAGAGGATAACAGTAAAGCTTACTCATTTTTGACATTTTAATAATGCATTTGGTTCAGTTACTACTAACCAGTACTACCTCTTGTTAGCCTACCTGCAGGCTAGCTAGCATTTTCTGCTCTGTGGGACACATACTGCAAAGCTGAGAAACCTGCAGCAGGTTCTTATGAAGAGAGCATGGTCTACAGTTGGAGTTCCAAGGAATCAACATGAGCTGAGGCTGGCTAATTACCACGTAATAAAATACACAAAAAGACATGACTCAATGGAGCTGGTAGCAAACATTTAACCAAAATTTCTCAAAATGTTTCATGGTCTCATAATAGTATTAAATATACTAGTCCAGTCAGTTCAATCTATAAACCTATCTTTACCACTCATTATTAAAGTTATTTCAATAAACTGGATACACTTAATTACTTTTACCACCTTACTTACTGATTTTTATTGCACAGCCATTTATGTTATGTGAAGTTGACAAGAACTCCTATGATGATGAAGAAATCAAGGTTCCAGTTTATCCTGCCTGGGACAGGGTTACCTGGGTACAACCTTTGAGCTAGAGGGTGGTCTGGTTGCTGTACTTGGGTTCAGGGTTCAGTGCCATGCAGATTGGGGCAAAGGTTGTGGCAGTCCTATCCCCAGCTTCCAAAACTAGCTTGTGGTATACAGAATGTCGCTTCTCTGGTGGGGAAGAGGCCTGAGCCGGTGCACAAGGTTTTGAGACACTGCCTAAATATAGCTGGGCTTGTCTCAACACACAACTCAGGCTCTGGAACTACTTTTCTGGACAAGGCTTTAACTCTTTTTCCACTCTGGAGCTACCCTAAGAGGTGGCAGCCAGGGGTAGGTATGCTTGTATCCCCCTGGTAATTACCTACATGTTCAGGGTTTTCTTCAGTGGATAAGAAGGTTGCTTTCCTGGGCAAAGTTCTGGAGGCGCCACTGCTGTTGTAATGTTAAACCCAGAACCAGATGGTGACCTATGGAACTCTAGAGGCAGCTGATAGGTTGCGGCAGGCCAAGCGGACTGCAGCTCTTGCAGTAGCTGAAGCAAAAACACGTGTGGGAGGGGTTTGATGTGACCATGAAATGGGACTTTTGGTCTGATGACTCAGGAGGGGATACTGGGGCTCTACTCACACTCGATACAGTAGAGGTGGGATACTGCTGAACTCCACTGAGGATACAAGCAGGTGGTGGGAAGGTGGAGAGCATGGGGTATCTGGTCTGCTGTTATGAGCCATTCAGAACCTGTGCAACCACAGCGAGAGCTTGGTTTGCATTGCTGGCAGTTAATCGGATTCATTCAGGTAGCTGATGAACTCCACCAGGGGTCACAAATTTGTCACAGGTTCTGTTCAGTTTTTTGGACACATCATTTGGGTGTAGCCAAGTAGTGGAGGGTCTCCACTTTGCGAATGATGTGGTTGATTTGCATTCATCGAGTAGTGACCTCCAGCTTGCACTGCAGTGGTTTGTGGCCAAGTGTGAAGTGGCAGAAATGACAATGAACACCTCCAAATCCAAGATCGTAGTTCGCAACCAGAAAAGGGTGGAGTCCCCACTCTGAGTCTGGGAGGAACTGCTGCCCCAAGTGGAGTATCTTAGGTTTTGTTCACAGACTGGAGACTGAGAGTGAGTAACCAGTTTGCGTATGGAATGATGCAGACGCTTTACTGATATGTCGTGGTGAAGAGCAGTTCTTTTTTCATCCTCGACTGCCCATTTGTGTTGTACTTTTTTTTCTTACGCTACCTGTACAAACCTGTCTCCCCAATGTGATATTTGTGTAATGTATGCATGGTTGGAAGAGGTCCAATTTCGCTGCAGGCAACGCCAAGTTACCAATAAAGGCTTCTTTCATCATCATCATCAGAAGGCTGAGCAGAAAACCCAAGCTGTCAATTTACCAGACAAATTACATTCCTACCCTAAACTATGGTTTTAAGCAGATTGTGGATACAAGAGGCAGAAATGAGTTTCCTTTAAAAGCTGACTGCTCTCTCCCATATGGATAGGATGAGGAGCTTGGGTTTTAACGAGTGACTTGTAGAGCTATTGTTTCTCCACATCAACAGAAGCAGTTGAGGTGGCACCTGACTAGGCTGCCTCCTAGGTGAGGTGATTTGGACATGTGATACCAGGAAAAGGCACCTCCAGTCCTCAATGGGGAGATTATTTCTCTCAGCTGGCCTGGGATGAGCAAGAAACGGGGGGGTTAAGGTGAGGGAAGTCTAGGCTGCTCTGCTTAGACTACTGCCCCTGCAACCCGAGTGTGGACAAGGGGTAGAAAAAGGTTAGATGGTTGAATGTGCGGACAACAAGTGGTGGGGATGTGCCAGAAACAAGTGTTATCAACAAAGCTGCAGTTCACACTGGTCACCATGTCAGAGTCAAAAAATATTACTGGTTTATGAAATTGCATTATATCATGTTTATGAGTATGTTTGGAACATCAGGCATGTTAGAGTCAACTTACTAATCCTTTGATTTCACATTCTAGCTGGTATATGCTGTCCAGTTTTCTCTTTCGGCACCGCTGTGCAGCCACGCGGTTTTTACTTCGTCTACGGACGTCATGGACAAAGTCCAGCTGCTCCTGAGTCAACGAATGCTTTTTCAGAAGCTGCTGAAATTCACTCCGGCTCAGCACTGAGATTTGCTCCACTGGGAATGGAAGCTGAACCTGAAGATTAGAGTTACACAATTTAGATTAATTTTATTTTCTATATTCCATTACCAATAACCAAACATCAGACACATATATAATAACAACCTCTTCTGCTCGTTTGTTGTTGGCCTCAGTATCGCCATCTGTGTCCAGGTCGGAGTCATCGGCAGAGTTTATTGAGGAGGACATACAGGGGCTCTTCTCTGCCTGAGACAAGCTGTCGGTGTGTGTAGCTGCATCATCACCTGTTCCAAGGTCCCTGAGAAAGGGACAGTCTCCTACACTGGCACTCAGGTCCAGCTGCTTAAGCCAGTGAAAATCTGATGCTTTCGCTAGATTATTTTGTTCTACCGGATCCACAGGAATTGGCTGAGCCTGAGATGGGCAGAGGTCAGACCAGAATCCTTTTGCTAGATGTTCAGCCACCTCCCTCTCCACACGACTTCTCTCCCCATATCCTTCTTCGTGGTTTGGAGTAGTCAGTGCAGAGTTTGAAAGATCACCTGTCATTCCCTGTTCAAAGCGAGCCTCGCTCTGTTTTATTAAAGTACTGCAATCTTCTGCCTCTGAAGTCTCGAGTGGACATGAGCTAGGGATGCAATTGGTTTCTGCGCCGAGCGTCTCAACAGTTTGTTTAATTTCTCTGCCTGGTGGATCAATGAGTTCTGGTGGATTCACCTCCCCTGAGGCTGACAGCTCACAGGATAAGCTGCAGTCTGCCAAACTCATCTCACTTTGATTGCACACGTTTCCCATCTCTAAAATGTCTTTTTCACAAAACTGAGAGGGATGATCTGCTTTGTCAGAGTTTGGGCAAGGCAAAGACAACATGGGGCACATGCCATTTCCTGTTAACTCCAGAGATAAGGGGGCCATTTGTGGTCCACAGTTCTCCAAACAGAAGTGTTCCTCCCTGCTGTTTGTCTGACCTTGTGCACTCTGTGGACACTGCGATGGGAAGTCTGTTTGTTCATCACCTCCTGAAGGCACTGAGCTATGTGACTCACATGATTCTGGTTGGCTACTCTCTGCATGAGAGCCAAAACTTGCACTAGGATCCCGGCTCTGGCAACAGGCTCTTTGCTTGACCTCCTGTGATGATTTTTTGCTTTCAGAAAACTTTGGGATGAGAAAATCAAAGCATGTCAACTCCAAGTTGTGAAATCCTAAAACCTCAGCACTGCTGTGAATAGCATCAATGTTTTCTTTGGTAAAAAGGAGCTTTGATGTGTAGGCAAATTGAAGCAAAGGTTCAAACCCCTCTACGGTCACCTGTGGGGGAAAGACATAAATTGTTGAAACATAATAAAACACAATGAAACTCAGGCAGTTTAAAACCTCAATTTCAACGGGGCTCTTATGTACCTGTACTGACCTATTTAAATTTAATTTTCCAAACACTGCATATAAACTGTTTTTCACTCACAGTATGACACAAAATGGACCAAGTAATAGAAGCTAGTGGACAGATAACAAAACTAACTATGCATACACTTCTCGTGGATAATAGGGATAAAGTAATGGTGCCTGTATAACATTATTACCATTTACTTTCATCGTCCATATTATTTTTTTCCCTATATAAATTAGCTGAACACCAGAGCACCAACCTCATGTGGCAAGGTGATGATGGGATTCTGGCTGGTGACACTGGTAACCCTGCTGTGAAAGTATTCACTGCAAGAAGCCAAGACAGAGCAATGAGCACGGAAACTCCTGTCTTCCACCACCACCGTCACATCACACAGGACGTCCTGCTGTCTCTGCTCATTCAGACACTGCAGAACATGGGCGCTGTGCACTGCAGACTGGAAGGTGAACACCGATGTGCGAGGAGCTTGGAGCGTCATAGTACTTACAAACAGCCTGTGCAAAAGAGAGAGCCACGTGGAGTCAACAAAATGTCACGATTAGACTAAAAATATTTCTCTAGGTTTGTCAATGTTTATTATATTATTGTGACTCCAAATAACAGAAATTCATGGGTTTCTGCTTCTCAGATGTTGGTACTGTAACTCTTCTATGACAACATAAACTGTTCCAGATTTTGGATGTGTTTCGAGTTGTCAACATGACTTTAATGCATAATGTTTTCTTAAGATTTTGCAGAGATTTTATAGACTAAATAACTAAAAAAATGAGCAGAATACAATATAACATAATTACTTGCAATAGGTTTTTTTTTTTAGCAAAGCTTTCAATGTATCATTGCGCAACCATATATATTTTATTGAATTAATTAAAATACTGGGAATATTATGAACAAGACGGTTAATATCATGCACGACCATCTAGAGATAATATTAGCCGAGCAAATTTATAAATTACAAAAATATAAATCAGCTCAACTGAAAAACAATGGGCACACTTAGCTCAACAAAGCTAAGTCTTGATTCAGAGCAAACCAATGGCTCAGTCACTCAAGTAAAAATAGGATAGCAACTTCCTTTCAATCAAAAATAAATACATTAATTCAAAGAGTTAGTGGCTGGTTTGAGACTGTATGTAATTTTTTCTGCGACCGATTGCTACTTGTGGGGCCTAAATGGTTGCCGACAGCTTGAGGGTGTTGCGCAATAATGACCAGTTGGGCTTGCACAGTTTGTTCAGTCTGATTTCATCAGTCCGAAAGAGTCTTTATCCGTTTACTTATAAAACAGGAAAATTCCTGAACGCAAATATAATACTTAAATGCCAGCTTCTGTCTATGTAAAGAGCAAAAAAGACAAAAAGTGTCTTTCAATTTATTTATATCACAGTTAAATGTTATATTAACAGAAACAGACAGCATGACATTACCAACTTGACCCCATTCAATCAAAAACTGATGGCAGACCGTCTTATGGTAACATTTATTGGAGTTTTTAGTGACAGTGTGTGTATGATTAACAATCTCATTTTTGGGGCAAATAAAATAAGTTTAATGTCTTTATTTTATTGGATAAAACAGACTGACAATGTTTAACGTAATATGCAGTTGAAAAAAAGTGAGAAATCGCAATGTTAAATATTGCAAGGGGAGTTTTAGTATTATGTAAAGTTATGTAAAGGTTCAGGAACTTAAACTGCTGTTATGGGCAGCAGAAGTGGTACAAGACATCCAACCAGCTATTTGGCGAAACACTTGATTGTGAATAAAATCCTCCGTCAATGATGCATAGTTAATCCAATAGGATTTAATACCTATATAAATATAACGACGTGTAACGACAACAAAAACTATGATGTTCGCTAAAATTATTTCTAACATAGTCCTTACTGTGGAAAAAAAAAGTTAAATATTGAGAGGCAGTCGCCTAACTTCGCAAACATTTAATCTAACCGATTATTAATAGTCCCTTACAGCAGGGAAATGTGGGTTAAACGGTGACTGTTTAACTTATACGCCAAGTTCAACGCTAAAATGCTGACTCATGTTTAGCCAAGTTAATCAACTAGGTTTGGAGGATAAAGGCAACAAAATCATGTCCAAAATTATTATCAGTCCGTTATGTTACTGACGACTTATGATAGATCCGTTTAGCTTAACAAATAACAGTGGTAATTGCCCGCAAACGAAAAACCTTGAGGCTAGGCCAGACCGTTAGCTTTAACTGCGCTCAGTCCGTGTTTTCCCGTCGCTAGCAAAAAAAACAAAAAACGGAAACATTCCGCCATTGTGACTTTACTCGATGCTCTTAAAAAGCCAAACGTTTACTGACCTGCCATGCTACCTGGACAACACTATCATTAGTAAATTTGGGGACAGGGTACAGATGCTTCTGGCCATTCCGAGCCTGACTTCACTGCGTAGTCATGTGACAGCTTGGACAAGGAAGCGCTAGCAGCACTTACTGCGCAGACTCATAGCAAGTATCGGCAAACCAGCACACAGGAGAGGAGTTTCTCTTTTTGCAACATTTAATTACATGACATTGATTTAAAAAAAGAAAAAAAAATTATATATCTACATATCATCGATCCCAAGCTTATCCCAAGGTCCCAAGGTATACTGAAGATGCATCTTCCAATAACATATTGTCAATTCATTTTCCAGGTTTTTTTGTACTGGTGTGAGACTGATAAAAATGCCCTGTTTAACATTTCAGACACTGACAGAACAGTTACAGGTGGACATATTCTTTGAGATTCCTTAAGAGGTGTAACTGAAGCAGCATTGGTTTATTTGGATTTCCTGAGTAGTGATGCACAATTAGAGGAGCCTTTCATAGAAGAGGAGGTAGGCTTGGCAGCTCTGGACTTTACTCTCACTCACAGGTTGAACACTCGTGTCACTGATGTGGAACCAGGATCCTCTGGGTGGCTCTGCATCTCCTGACGGAAAATGACGAGTTAATACATTTCATTTTTAGAAGTGTTTATTCTATTAACGGTCACACCAAAGTCCACCCACCATCTGTAAGCCCATTGGATGAGGGCTGAGGGCACTCAGGCCGCACTTTCACATAGGCCGTGTAATGACCTGACCTCATTGTTCCACTGTGCTCTACGACGCCATACAAACCGTACAAGATCTGATTATGTCCCTCTGGGATATTCTGTTCCAAAACAACCAGTAGTTAGTACTTCTACATTTACGAAGACTGCTATAAGCAAATTAATATATTATAAAACATGTTACTTCCTGTACTTACCTTGCACTGGACTGCACAAAATGGAGCTAGATCCAGTATGATAGGAAAGGTGACGTGTCTGTTCACTTTACAAATACTGTAGCCATTCTACAGGTTAAAAAACAAACAAACAAACATCTCATTAAAATTCGAAATAGTGATTTTTTTGATTGCCTTACAAAAAGGGGTTCACTGTTCTTTAAAAGCTTGGCTCATAGGTTTGTGAGAAAAACGTTAGCTGACAGTGAACTGGATCAGTACAGTCCATACCTGTTGAAATCTCTTTAAATGAAGAGTAAGAACTGAAGGTGGCGAAGAGATAAGGATTTGCTTCAAGGCATCGGTGTAGATATTCTTCTTGGATCCTACACACAGCACAAAAAAGACAGTGGGTTTTAGGCGATCCCTAAACTATGTATAAAGTTCAACGATGTTATTAGAAAAGAAAATTACACATTTGTGATACTGTACTGTGTAAATTGCATGTGCATAAACAACAGCAAACGACATTAAATAGCAGACCAAGTACTGATGAAGAAGCATTTTAAATACCTGCAGACTTGTTGTTACCCAAGTGCTGTTTGGTGCAGGTGACACAAAGTAAACTGTTGTTTTGCGTGAGGGTTTCTACTTCTGTGAATTGAAAAAGGCACGACTGCACTGAACACTCCTGTTTCTCTGGGACTGTCCGGTCAGCCATCGTGTGGAAGGCCACCTCTGGGTCTTGGTTTATTACTGTATATTCCTTGGTCTCCAGGACTCCATCTTCACTTCCCGTGCTTTGTTCCAAGGCTTCAGTGTCTTCTATAAAGGCGTCATCCAAGGTTACTTTACTCATTTCCCTCACCAGCTGTGTGTCTCCTTCTTCTGTCCTGTCTTCTTCCTGACCCATGTTAGACATCTCACTGCATACGGTGCTGTCCTTTGAGTGCTGCTCCTCTGATAAGACAGTAAACCGGTTGCTGACTGATGAGTCGTGGTCACTCGCTGAATCTTCATCCTCTTCTTTTTCCTGCTCCACCTGCGCTCCGTTACGGGGCTTTTGGTCCTCTTCAGACACACTGATTGGAGCAGGATGTTGTGAGTCTTCTTCAAGTGTTTCACTGGCAGCGTTTTCTCTGTCCTTTGCATCTGCAGTAGCATCTGTGTGTTCGCTCTTAGCCTGGCTCGGAGAGGTGAGACTGTCCAAAGTGACTCTACCCTCAAACTTCTGCTGTCTTTTTTGATGCTGAAAGTCAAGATGGATTAATTTGGATTAATTAATGCACTAAACTTAAGACAAAAGAAACTTCCTTCAGTATGCATTCACTCACACACCTTCGCCTGCTTCTTTGCCTGCTTCTTGGCTTTCTTCTGCTGGTACTTGCTGCCAGCTCCAGTGGGAATGTCATCATCATTCCCACTGGTCCGAACAGGGCTGCTGCTGTCATCCTGGCTTGAAGCACTGGTCTTCTTTTTTTGGTTCTTCTTTCTATATGCCTGTAGGATGCCACAACAGGGAACAATAACTGACACAGTCATTAACAAATAACTACTGAAGTAATTATTTAAAAAAAAACAAAAAAAACCCCCAAACGCCTGCTTTACCTCATCAGCAACAGGAAGTGAAAGATCTAAAAACATCTCTGTGACTATAGAAACCTGTAAGGATGAAGAAGAGTAAATTTTTAGAGTGACATAATCAGGATATATTCTTTTCTTATTTCTGTTCTTCATACATACCGTTCTACACTGCTGACACATTATAGTGCTGGTAATTTCACCACCAAACACTTGGTCAACAAAGTTTTTTACAAATCCATTTTTCTCGTACTCTGAAAGAAAAAAAAAATTAAACTTCAGAGCCACATTTCTCAAAAACTTTAGGAATGTACGTGTTGTTTATAAAGCAGATTAATAATCCATTGCAGAATTACTTGCCTTTTAGTAGCGTTTTCAGCTCTCCATCTGTGCCTTCTGTAGATTGTTTCAATTTGTCCATTATTCCTGAGCTTATTCTCTGTTGACACAGATACAACTGTTACATTCGCAAGTTGAAAGATACCTTTGATGAACCACAAGATGGAGACACGCATCGTCTTCCAATCCTTACCCTTAAAATTTGCTCCTGTAAAACCTCTACGCAGTGAAAATTAACCAACCGTTTGAGAAGCAGAATTATAAGTTCATTAAATAGGAGACAGAAATTTTTAATTCTTTACATTTTATGCAGCAGCTGATTAATTTTTGACTTAATTTTTTAGTCTGCCTGGCTTTATACCAACAATCCTCAATGAGAAATGTACACTGTGCAATTCATATCCGCTGATACACATAAAGCAGTGTTCTGCTGTCAAACCAATCTACTGCAGTGTAACATAAAATCCCTCTGGAGAGCCACAGTTCTCATTTTAGTAGAAATCTTCTACCAGACTTAAATACGGGGAGATCTTTTTCAAACTTAGTACACACATTGTGCTCCTCAGCTCTCATGCCATCCAGCAGGTAGCGTAGCAACTCCTGGCTATCTTGCTGCTGAAATCCTTTGAACCTGGCAGCCCTGCACAGATAAGATGAATGATGAGCCCCACTCTCACTAATGTTGGGAGGTATATTTTTAAGCACATCATAGAGTTGAATTTTACCATAAAACTATAGTCATTCTTACTTCTTACAGACTTGTGTGAACAGCTCCCGCGGCGTTACTACACTCTTCTTAGATTCCTGAATCTCACAGAGTAGGTGATACATAGCCAAAGTTAGGGAACCAGGATGGTCTAACTGCACTTCTATAGGCTCCTGTAATCATAATAAAGACAGTTAGTTATAAATAGTAATGAGTAGAGGAACATAACTACTCTATTAAATGGGTAAAAAAAACAAAAAAAAACAAACACACCAGATCCAAGGAGGCATCAGGTTTAATGTTGAGACTTTTCTCTTCTGTCACTTTGCTGAGAGTCTGTCTTAAGAGTTGTGTTTGAGACAGATTCTGGAAAAGAAAACAGTAGCAATCAATAGTAACTCTCATTGAACTCAAGACCGGCATCCTAAAAGGATCAATCTTACCTGGATGACTGCATTGAAGAAGCAGGTGTTTCCCAGATTGCTCAGACCCTTTACTGAAACACCACAACACTCTTCAGTTGTGCTCTTCTTTTGAGATTTCCCAACAGTCTCTTTCTTTGTGTTTTTCTTTTGGTGATCCCCATTTTCTTTGTTTTCCTTGTCCTCATTTTCATCTTCTTTTACAGTCTCTGTCTTCTGTTTAGCTTCGACTAAGGCATCTTCCTCCTTGACTACTAAAGAAAGCAAACATGGTTATAAACAGTGAAATGTATGTGCTTGGTTATACTTCCCCAGTGGTACCTACTTTTCTGTGGTCTTTTTATAGAATCTGAAGACATTTGCTTTTTCAGGTTGGTTACTAGCTGAGCCAAATGCCCTGTTCTGGAGTAATGGACTTCATCATCACATATGTAACACCTGCAAAAAAACCAAAAACATATTATTCTCATTTCAAACTCGATGTAGAGGCCTATAATTAGCAAAACATCATAAAATGCTCACCACACACTATAGTTGTCCAAGCTGACCACCAAGCAGTGTGGATCAGACCGGGGAGTTTCATAATGTTTGATGGCATGCTGATTCTCAGAATTTCGTCCACATCCCTGGTGGAAAAGACGCATTTAGAAAAATGCACCCCATTTTAAATCTTAATGACAAATAGGTAGAAAAAAAAAATCTCACTCTATGGCCGCATTTTAAGCACATCCACAATCCCGTTTCTTGTTCCTCCTCAGCCTCCTGTGGCAGATGGTTGTTGATATTTTCTTTATTTTCTTCCTGCTTACAATTCTGACAACTCGTCCAATCTGAGTTACCAGAAAGTTTCTTGAGGAGAGTTTGGTCTGTTCCCTTCTTAATATGCCTGCAGGATGGAACTGTGACAATAAAGATTTTAATGAAAAGGAAGTCTCACACTAGGCTTTCTACAGGTTGTTGCATGACAAGAAAGATGATGATATATTCTTTACCTGTCAGGTCAAGCTCATCCTCCTCCTTGGATGTCTTGTCCTTTCCCCTTTTCTTTCCCATTTTCACCTTCAGAAATGGGAATCGAACACAGTACTCAAGTGAAACAGAAAGCTAGCCTTGGCTAATACCTACATGAGATTATAATGCTGCTAACAGAGTTCAGTGACGGCAAATTCTGCCCCCCCCCCCCCAAAAAAAAACACAAGAAGAAATATGACGTTAAATTTAATCATCATCCTCATGGTCGATTCAACTTACTGTGACAAACCGAGCCTAAAACCTTCACCGTCTTCAGTTTCGTTTACTTTCTGTTGCTGACTTCTCTAATTCGGACATATTTACGATAGACTGTTAACTGGAGAAATAAATCACGAGCTTTAGTGTAAATACGTTGATTCGCAAAGTTTAGAACACGTAAAAATAACTCCAGTAATTTGGCAGGAAAAAAAATCCCAGCTGACACATGCAAAGGAACAAAATGTGATGGGGCCGCTGTTTCTGCTGCCGTGTGTTTCCTGCGTGCGTCGGCTAAAAGAGTCCGAGTTCAAACAAAACTTCATTATTAGACGTTGCGGGACAATAGACAATGGTAAATTGCGGCTTTATATATATACTTTATACATGAAAAGTGTATATTGTGTTCAGATGTCATACTGTTCTGTAATGAATTCTATTTTAGACGCTTGTTTAGACCTGGAAACATGGTGTGTGTTAGCATAAGTGAGTCTTTTCTTTGGTCGTACGAGAAAGCAGTTTAACTGTTAACTTTTTAAATGAAAAATAGAAAAGATTGACTATTTTAGTTCTTGACGATACCAGCATGTCTTACTTGGAGTGGGCTGAGTCTCAGCTTGCAGAGATAGAGCTGCTTACCAGCATGTTCCCCACCGAGGAGGAGCTGGAGTTCACTGACCAGCTGGCACTAGCCGAGCTCAGGGACTATGTGGAGGGCTCTGCTTCAACAGGCGGCCCTCCACCGTCCAGACCCCAGTTTCTCATCAAACAAAAGCTGGACTCTGCGAACATGGAGAGGGTAACTAATCTTTCATAATCTATCATTTTGTTTTAATCATTATTTGGTTTAATTTCCTTATGTTTTCCCCACACAGACGGTGTTCATTCTGTCCTGTGCTTACTCATCTGAATATCCTAGTGTGTTACCAGAAATAACAGTCCGGTAAGCGATGATCTTAATTTGAACTCCTAACAATAAAAGAAAAATAGGATGCTCACTCAGGAGAGACTCACCTGCTTGTGTACAGACTTGTTGAAAATAAAAAAAATAGTATAGTGAGTAGCATACTAGTGGCACAGAAAAATTTGATTATTTTCTACCATATAGGAAGCAAAGCAGCCTGGATGAGCATATATAGCATCCACGGTGTTGCTATTAAATATAGTTTTGAATAAAAGTAAATTTAATTTGTGTAACAGTAACACAGCAGCAACAATAAGTGGAAGAAACAGTGCCTCTAATTTGTTTTAAGTGTATATCATTAATTATTTTAATTAATAGGACTGAACCTCCTGAAGCTGCATTGTCATTGCTCACAGATATGGAAATTCCCATTGCCAAGTGACCTTGAATGTTCTCTGAAACCTTCTTAGAACACGTATTATTCTTGCTTCAGGTGTTCTAGTCTCAGCCGGGCCCAGCAGACACAGCTCCAGGCACTTCTCAATACATACCTCATGGAAAACTGCCAGGGGGAAATATGTGTGCTCTCTGCTGTTGAATGGGTGAAAGACAACCTCCAGCTTTTCATTAATAAGAGCTTATTAGAAGCCCCAGCTCCTAAGAAGGAGTCTGCCTCTCCTCGGATGCCCGAAGTGTTCAGCCGGCTGTGGATCTACAGTCATCATATTTACAACAAGTCGAAGAGAAAGAACATTTTGGATTGGTCAAAGGAGCTGGGCTTGTCAGGATTTAGCATGCCTGGGAAACCTGGTATTGTGTGTGTGGAAGGTCCTCAATCTGCCTGCGAGGATTTCTGGTCCAGGTACCTTGCCTGTTGATTTGGGTTTTTCGGGGGGACTTAATGTCACAGCCAGACGCCTGCTGAGGTGCCAGGTTTAATATTTTTCCAATCTTATTCCCCTATTTCACAGAGTGAAGGTTTTGACATGGAAGAAGATCATGATTCGACATAGAGAGGATATTCCCCTTGATTGTCAGAGTGAGGACAGCAGGCTTGTTGAACGTATAGACTCCCTGCGCAAATTCACAGGCTTTGAAGAAGCAATGTTTGACCCCCATGGAAACAGAGGCAATCACATGGACCTTGGGCAGCTCTACCAGTTCTTGAATGAGAAAGGTTGTTGTGAAGTCTTTCAGATGTATTTTGGCATTGAAGGGAGGTAGTAGTCAGACTGAGATAATGAATGTACAGAGTTTTTGTACTGGTGCCTTGTCACTGAAGTCACTTATTCTGAAAATAACTTTTAAATGAAATGGGAATGCAATAAGCTGATAAAACGAAATGAATTAACTGCAGCGTTTTTTGGGTTTCAAAGTTGTCATACCTACAAAATTCACTGGAATAAAAAGAAAGAACATTTCTGCAATTTTTTTAGGAACAGTTTTCATTTCTTTTTATTTAATAGGCAAATTTTTAATCAAAAGAAGGAAGAAAAAAGATGTTTATCTGAGAGTTTCCTCAAGGACTTTAGTTATATTTGCAATTTTAATACTCCTGCATATCACACATTGCCCCAGGTGTTTCTTTTCTCAAATGGCACCACTGTGTTATTACTACTGGGCTATTATAGGATTTTCAGGTTTGATAACATTTTAATTATTGAACAACATTGTCAACAAAATGTTGGATATCTGTTTTTTTTTTTTTTTTTTAATCTGTAGATTTTCTTCTTATGAATTATAGATATCGTAAGCATGGAAATTCTTTCTCCAATTTTCTTTGAATGATTAGTTGTTAGATAAATTATGCATTGCTGTGGATTATACACTGGCAATTAAAACGTGTGGTTATTTATCATTAATCTTAATTTCTCCCCCACCAAGCCAAATAAAACTAGTTCTCTTTTGTTGATTCCTCTCACCCCTCTGAAGGTGTATTTAACATATTATGATATTAATGGATATTCTTGATATTTATTTAATTTTTTTAAGCAAAGTGCACTCCTTAGAGGCAGCATGCACTAAACACTGTGCATTTGAAATGGTGTATAAGTTCACCATTTTTGTCACATAATAATAAAGAAATACAGATGAATGTAAAGTCTTCAAAGGAGTCTGAACACAGAGTGATTTCATTTAGGAAGCGAGGTTGCTAAAGTTAAGTTATATTACAAGTGAGACATGTACTTTTAGTACTTCCTGTGGTTAATTTAGTATTAAAACTAACAATAAAGGGTTGATGATTAAGTCCGGTTCAATGCACAGTTCTATGCTGAAAGGAAATAACACACCTTGAAAACAAAGTTGATGTTTAGTTGCATGCAGATTGACTTGCAGACTCTGTTGGTCTACACTGTCCAGCAGATGGCAGCATTACATCATTAAACTGGGGGAACATGAAAACAGTAATATCTTGACTTCCTAAACATGTTTAAAATCCTAACTTCTGCCAAAAAGCGTGAGAAAAAAATGCCGGAATAGTAAAGCAATAATTTGGATTAATGTGTGTTCACTTGTTATTTATGTAAAAAAATGGCTAAACTGTGATTTACAAGCTCAGAAAGCAGTGGTGTAAAAACAGAGGGGTTGTTTCTGTGCATTTGAACACTTTGAACACAAAACAAAGCAGCCGTATCCAAAACATCACAAATTACTTTACAGTCTTTCATTTGTGCATTTTTTCCAGATAACATTTATCCTAGAAATTCTATCTGATGTACTGATACAAAATCTAGAGGCGGCCATGAGCTGGAGTTCCTCACCTTGATTTTAGTCCCAAGCCTCCATTGTCCTGTGAGATGCTGCTTCATTTTACAGTCTTTGTGCTGCTTCTTTTGACAGTCCCTTCTCTGCCCCTGCTGATTTTATGGTTTCTTTTGTTCTTAGAGTGTATATTCACTCTTGTCAGAGGTCTATTGGAACAAGGACTTGTGACTTTTATCTTCAAAGTCTCATCAGAGAGCCCTTCTGTTTCTTTATTGAAGAGAGTTTGACTTCTAGGTGCATTCACATCACCAAATTCCTCAGGATCTTCAGTAGAATACTGTAAATCAGAAGAAGTGACCCCATTCAGATCCACATTATACATCTCTGGGTCTAATAATCCTGCGTTAGTTAGCGCTTCTATATGAAGGTCTCTACGCTGAATGATTCAGCTGAGAGCCTCATCATTACTATACACTGTAAAGTTATGACTAATGATGTAAATCACATCATAGCAGCTTTGATAAAGGACTGAATAATGGAGTATGGACTGCAAATTACTGCAAGAAGCAGTTATGTTTCAATAAAGGAATTTGGTTTTCATGTTTAAAGAAAGCGCATATTTTAGACTAACAGAACAGAAGATGACCCATCTCAAAAACTGACCTGAAAATGTGCTAATTCTAAGGAAATTAGTCAATAAATGTTTTATTTATGGCTCAATAGAAAGCGTTTTAGTTTTTGTATTGTTACTTTTAGACTCTGTAAGTGTCCATTCCTACTTATTCTTTGAATAGGTGAGCAGACGAATGGCGCTTGTGATGTTCCAGCACGTATTTCTGACATGTGACAATGACTGCTGTTCTAAAATCATGATAAATGTATGCCTTGGAATATGAATCCCAAAGTGTGAAATGGCTCCATAGCTTAGTCATAGCAGCATGCCGGCTCCATCAGAGGTTAATTGGTTTCTACCTGCAAGCTGAACCTTAGTAAATGTGTTTGTAATAGTTCATTGTTACAATTAAGATCTTAGGGAGTGGAAAACTGTACGTGACCTGTACCGCAGCTCTGGTGCAAATCATTAACACGTTCACTGAGTCAATACTAACTTCCTTCTTGCTGTAAGTAACCTGTAGATTCCTTACCTTTTAACCTACTGGTAGATAGAGAGCGCAGCCCAGTGATTACTAAAGAATAAGATAGCACAATTTTTTTATTGAGTAAAATGATCTATTAATACATATCTGTGACTGGCAAAATCATGTAACTCTTTGGTTATAGTATCTGGTGTGACCCCCTTAGCAACTGACTGCTTGCTTCATGTCCTTCCACAACACTTCGTTTGGTTAAGGTCAGAACTTTGAGTTGGCTGCTCCAGAACATTAACTTTATTCCTCTTTAAGCATTCCTTGGGGGACTGAATTGCATGGGTCGGTGTCTTGCTGCATGATCCATTTTCCCTTGAGGCTTGATTCACAGATAAATGTCCTGGCATTTTCCTTTCGAAAACCGTGGTGCAATCCAGGTCTTATTGTTTCATCAATGATGTCCGGTCATCCTAACCTAGACCGCGATTCAACTACAACTGTATTTTCCTGTCTGCAGACACCTCTCGAAGTTTTAACATGGTGATAATCATCAGCAAACTATTGTTCCAACATGCCTTTGGATGTCTCATGTGATCCTTAATAAACTAGAGAATGGCAGCAATGTTCTCCTTGCACCCATGCACACCATTTCGGTTTACTGTCCTCCTCCCAGCCAATGTGAGAGAGGACTTTAGTTCCATAGAGCAAGATTTCTCAGTGTTTTGGTGACCGGGCATCAAATTAAGGATCCAGCATTTGGTTGAGGGCTGCACGGGAAAAATGCACACATCAGACCAAATAACAAAACTGACATTTCTTAGCTAAAAGTGCTAGAAAGGCAGTTTTCATACAACATCAAGTAATATAATTGCAAAGAGTCATATCAAAGGATCATGGTTTATATTGTAAATGTAGCTCTTGTGCCACTGTATAATCTATTGAACCATTAGTGAGGTGTTACATTCTTCCAAACTAAAAGCCATATATTGGAATATGAAATACGTTTAGTAACCACCTGCGTTTGTAATACTGTGCTGTTGTAATCTCTGTGTGAATTTAACTACTGTTGAGTGAAATAGATGAGAAACCTGCCCTCTGAGCCACTTTGGATTCCCAGAGTGATCTTTGTTGTAGTTGAACAGTCTGGGAAAGGAAATTGTGATCTTAAATTCCAACCGTTTGTATCTGTCTGTCTGTGGATTTGATGATTTTTCTCAGGTGCTCAGAAGTCAACTGTTTGTCACTGAACACTTTCCAAAATGTGTTTTGAAGATCAGACTTTAATAGATCCCTGTTCTTTAAATGAAACTGAGTGCCAACTTACACTGACTGTCATCCCATTTATTGAATACTTAACTTTCACCTTTAAATTAAGTGCTTATACCTGAGATTCACACATTTGCTGCTCACGCATATGTAATGTTTTATCATTGTCCTCAATAAGTACAATGTGTAATTTCTTTAATTTACTTCTCTTAGACTACTCTCGGTACTTGTGAGAAATTGTAATTATGTTAATACTTATGAAATAGATTAAACTATAAAGGGTTTGCAAGCTTCCACTAAATGCACATTTCAGATATGCACTGGATGTATTACACGGCATTTAAAGACAGTTGTGATAAACTTACAAAATATTTGAGTTCAAATTCTTTGTCACATAAAAAATGAACCAAAATTATATTGCAGCTTTCTATTGTAATTACCAAATCCCTACATCAAGCAATGTAGTGGGGACTTGTTCGAAAAGGGAAATGGTGTATGCAGTAAGTTTCTGGCAGTGCAATTGTAACACGAACACCGATAAACATTTATGAAAAAATAAAATCAGAGACGATCAGGGAATGAGGCACACATCACTTTTATGCAGCAATTACCATAGCAGTGTGACTGTTGTTTAGGCTTGTCATGTGATATGAGATTCATCAAGATCTAAGTGGCTTGCCATCTCCACCATGCAATTTCCTGTGTAAAATCCTTTAAGGGGCAAGATATCTAGTTTGTGTACACACAATGCACTGTTGAAGCTGCAAGTCAGCGCAGCTAAGTCATTATTTATGATTGTCTCAGGAGTACAGAATCAAAGCAATCGGAAATATCACTGTCTGTCATAGTAACAGTCACACTGCACCGGGTAGCTACAGTGAGGTCCATTAATTTAAGGACAAGGACACAATTTTTGCAATTATGCCTCTGTGACGATAACAAAGGATTTGGATGTGATTCAAAGTCAGGGGTTTTACAATATTATTGCATTCACCATTTATAGCCATTTTTTAGCACTTATTTAAAAAATAGACATTATTAAAAACTTGCACCAATGTTCTTGTGGACTAATGAAAATGATCTTTTGAATAGTAGTCTTTTAAAAATCCATTTGAAACAAACATTACTGAAGGAAATGCAAAATTGGAATTTTTCAGTTGATCTGTGCTCATGTGAACTCAGAATGTTCGTCATTTACCAAAGTCAAAACTGAGGCTGTAAAGACCCATAAACAAGCAGCAGCTGAAGGAAACGGCAATAAATGCCTCAAGAAGCATTTCAAGGTAGGAAAATGCATTTTGTGTTTCCACTGGGTTTCAAACTTCAGCCATTCATTGGCTACAAAGAGTATGCAGCTGAAATTTAAAAACAATTTCAAGATTTCAAATAAACTTGGCCAACATAATAAGATGCATTATAGATGTACGCTTATTTAATTAAAATTTTTAAATTAGTGTAAATCCTATTAAATATAGGAAATATTTTTCTCAAGTCTTCCAGGCTGCAGCTTGATTTGCTTCGTTTTACTTCTGGAAGTGCACAAAAGCAAAATGCACCTGGGTGACCTGTAAAGTTCTACTTCTACATTCAGACAGGACTCAGATTATTTCATTTGGTCCTAAAATTCTTGGAAACATTGTATCTAACCTGATACGTACTCTGGATGGGATTACCTTGGCTTCCAGTTCTGCTGGGAGGAACCTTGGAGGCATTTTTGACGAGGATATGTCCTTCAATGTGCACACTAGATAAATATGGAAGACTGCATTATTTCGTCTGCACAATATTGCTGATATTAGAATCATCCCACCCCAGAGTGGTGCTGAATTTGTTACTTCTTGGCTCGGTTTATATAATTTCTTATTATCAGGCCCTTTTAAAAGCTCGGAGAAATGCCTTCAGTTGATCCAAAATGCTACAGTGAGAGCACTGACAGGGACTGGGAAGAAAGATCATATTTCTCGCATATTAGCTTATCTACATTAGCTCCCTGTTGAATTCAGAATTGAATGTAAAATCCTGCTTCTCACATGTAAAGCCCTGAATGATCAGGCCGCATTATATCTTAAATACCCCAGTATCGTGTTATCCCACTAGGGCACTTTGCTCTCAGACTGCAGGCTTTCTTATGGTTCCTAGAGTTTTAAAAGTAGAATGGGAGGGTTACCCTTCAGCTATCAGACACCTCTCCTGTGGACCAACTCCCACTTTGGCTTCACCCTTTCCTTTTTGATAAAGCTTATAGGAAGGGCCGGATCAGGTGACAGTGAACCATCTCTTGGGCTACGTTGGTCTTAATGCTCAATTCTGATTTTTTTGATCAAATCCAATTTTCTGTGTGGTTGTTCACACTACAAATAAAATTGTCAGATTTTTGGATTTTTCTCTTCTAAAGTTAAAACCACCTTGAGGAAACAACTGAGAATTAATGCTTTATAACTAAAATTAAAGTCAAATCAAGTCAAGTGAAATGAAAAGTGCTAAGACAGACTGGTGACCTGTCTAGTGTGCACCTTGCCTCTTGCCCTATGATAGCTGGGATAGGCTCCAGCCCCTGACAGACCCTGAAATGAATAAGCAGAAGAAAATAGATGGATGGAAGGAATACATTACGGTAAGGTGATTACAACTAAGTGATGTGTTTTATGTCGGAAACCCAGGACATGCTGAAGAGATTACATCTCACAGCTGGCTTGGGAATGCCTTGGTGTAACCTGGGAAGAGTGGATGGAGATGGCTGGGGAGATAGAGGTCTTAGTGTCTGCTTAAACTGCTGCCCCCCTAACCTGGACCAGGATAAAAGGCATTAAATGGATGGATGTGAAAGGAGACAGTTCAAGAGATCAAAGTTCTTCAGATCTGCAAATTTATTGGGCACTTTCCTTTCTCTGGGGTCTCTGTGACTAACATCATTGTCACAAAACTGCAGACACAAAAGGTGGTGAAGGCTGGGACAATGGTAGCATTTATTTCCCACCACTTATTTTCCTCATAGCATTCTTTCCACATTGAATCAATGGTGGGTAACCAGACTATAACTAAATGGCAAAGATTGCTGGTGAGATGGCTGTGTACTTTTATCTCTAGTGCGACGGTTACAAGCTGAAGCATGATCAGACTTTTAACCTTAAAATCAATCCGTGTTGCTTTTGAAGGCTCTCATACCCTCAGACAAGATTTCTGGAATCTCCTGGTTCTCATCACGAAGCTTATCACCCATATTGACTTTTCACTGATGTATTCAAATCCCGCGTTTGATGCAACAAGCTGTCAATCGAAACCCAAAAATCTAACCTTAATTTTAATAATTCTGCCTATTCTGTAAGAAACAAGAATATTGTAGGCATTTTGAATGTTTCTTCCTTCCTTTTTTATTATGATTCAGAGAAGTTATACAACAAATGCCCTTTGCATGTATATACGCTAGACTTCAAAAAAGCTTCCACTGTGCTGTTTTCAGCCCTACGTCACCCTACACCATTTTACTCCTTCACTATATCCACTATAGCAATGATAAAATACCTTTAAAGATTCACATTATGGATCTCTTGTTGATGAAGAGCAAATAACTTGGAAGATTACTGCAGTAACCATTATGCCTTGTTCTTGAAGCCTTTTTTTGGCAACTCTTTGTGAAAATAATTTTTACTTTACACTTCATTCACACATGATTTACTAGTATTTTTCTTTTTTTCCCATCATTTCAGACAATAACTCAATTCTGTAGGTCTATTGAACTGGTCATGCATATAATTGAATTAGTTTTTAACGTCATGGTTTGGTATTTTAACACAGGGATTTCATCACGTCTGTAGCTGGCACTCTTTCACAGGAGTCAGGCGAGTATAAATAGTATTCTTTTAAATTGTGTGAGGCAGAAAACACCGAACAGAAGGTTAAGAAGTAAAACATTTCCAAACTTTTGAATACGAGTCTTTGCAGGGCTGAAAGAGATGTACACACTATCCACTGTTCACACGCAGCGTGACACGTACTGTGTTTTCCTTAACTATACCAGAGGCATCTTCTTCTTTTCAAGATTTTTTTTAGCGTTGGTTTTACTGTGACATTATAAATGTGATGCAATAAGCACTGAAATATAGTTACATAAATATACTTAAATTATTTGGGTAGTCTTTCACTAGATTCTCGTGAGATAATCGATGGTATATTTCTGAATGCTTAGGTTTTCTGTATTGATGAAATAGATTAAATACATGCAAAATATTCATTTATATCCTCTGCTTGAGGTTCAGCACCGATTATTCTGGTAAATCTATCACAATGTCACAAGAGCCGCGCAACTGATCTCCTTTTCACAGCATATCAGTTTGTCAATTCAGTGCGTGTTGCATTACCATTTTCAATTCAGCTGAAGTAAACTTGATAATCAAAGCAATTAAAAACACAATCAGTTGTGTTTTCAAATGTTATGTGGAAACTTGGCCTAGCTGCTCTTTGGGATTCTGGACCTGCTCGCCTGGTGACCCCTCAAGGTGAACTCTTGTATGGCTCTTCATCCCATGAATACTAAATATGGCTGAATTAAACATTTTCTCTCTTCTCACTACTATTTAATCAATTGTCTTACTGAGCTGTCTGTCTGCAGTAATCCCCGAGGCCCACCATCAAGCTGACTGGCATCATAAAGACAACTGGTTTGCTACTCTGGAAGTATTTAAGCTTTAGATATCTCATTGGTCCTTCCGCTCATTCTGTATGCGCTATTTAGCACCTACCACCTTGTAAATCCAAACAAGCTATACTTGATACAGATCCAGATTTGTAGCACCGTCTAGCAGAAATACGAGAAACACAGTCACGTGAAAAAGATAGTATACCATCTTTCTATTCTAAAAACCTGATCCTTATTGAAGCACAACTTCAGATGAACAAAAAATACATGACATATTACATTGTATGATCACTAATTTAACAACAACTGTGATAAAATGCAGAAGCAATACTTGAATTAGTGGAACCATATTTAGCAGTAACTTGAAGTAGTTTTCTGCATGATTTTATCAGTCTCTTACATATTGGGCATCACTATATTTGAGGAAATGTTCATTTCAATGATTTTTACAGGGATCTCTGCATTTTTGTTAAATAACTTGTTAGACCGTATCACATATCACGTGTTGATGTTCATCTGAGGTTGTTTTAACCCAATTTATAACCTGGTAAAGACCAGATGATTTATTTATTTATTTATTTTACATCCCGGTACATAAGAGTTTAAAAATTGTGCACCTTCTTTTTCATATGAATGTATTCCTTGTAGGAAACTTTTCAGAGTTTTATTGACAGATGTTGTGCTGGTGGATTTGACAAGGTGCAAATTGATAACCATCCTAAAAAAAAACTACCTGAAATTAAACATGTACAATTGATTGCTGGGTCATTAGTCAGAAACTCCAATGGCATACTGCCTGGCTGCACAGCTTCTAAATAAACAACAGATACAGTACTTCAGTTAAAATAGTCTCCACTTAAAACCGCTATCTGTACAATTAAAGCTTTTCTGACTTAAGCACCCAATTTCACACTCTCTGAAGATCATTCACAACTTAATGTGCTCTGCGTTCTGCCATCATTACAACGCGGTTAATTAAAATCCAGACTTAAAAATAGAAAACTAAGTGTAAAATAAAAATAAATCATCCAATCTGATGGTATTACTACTCAAACTGAAAAAGAACAACCAGGGTAGGGAGAGGAGGATCTTGACGACATTGAGGCTGATGCCGACATCTCATGTCCACCTACATCCAGACAGATGGCAGTCTGCAGGTACCACACTTTGTAAGAACCGCAGTATGTTGTAGTGAACATTAATATTATATGTTTACTAGAAAAGGGTTGCAATTTGCACAAGAAATTTAGAATATGCAATTTACAGATGAATATTTATAATATGTTCTTCTCATGATGAAATTAAAGATTGTGCATTGCTTTTGGATTTTTTTGCCCAAACAAATTGTTGAAAAATTCACAGTTATTTTCTTCTCATGACAGTGATGTGAAAAAATACAAGTATGTATGTAATGAAAGAGGTGCAGCTATTGTTTGAGCAACACAAGGTTATGAGAATGGTTCTGGGTAGTTTGCATAGTTTTCAGAAAAGTTATGCACTGTTGCTTTTGATCAAATATTTACTCCACTGATTTATATTAGGCCTTCAGAGGCATATCGAATATTTATTTCGATTTATTTAGCAGTAGCCACTTTTCAAGAGAAAATAAACTTATAGCACATCATCTTTCCAAGTCAAATATTCTTCTTTATCCACCGATTATCTGGCCAATAACTCCTTTAGCCAACAGCGCAGCTCTTCTGTATTCACCATATTACTTGTGTGAACATACATTTCCTGTGTCTTCATTAAATGTGAATATTTGCTGAAAAGGGCAGATGTCCTTAATAAATGGAGATTCGAATCATAAAAAATCATCAGAATGATATCTTGGAATAATTTACAAGGTTAAACGCTTCACTTAAGGTCACAGATTTTTTTTTTTTTAATTTTGAAGAATCTGTTTTAAACTAATTCAAGAATTTCCTCGAGCTGTCATTTTATTAGTGGAACATCAGTCTCACGCTCCTAATATTTCAACTTTAATTAAGTCTCTGGTGAGTTTCTTGGAAGAATCTCAAGTGTTCAAATCCAAACAGATGGCAAGCTATTTATTGCATACCTTATGCCACAGGTACAGTACTACACCCCACCAACCCGCCACCAAACACTCAACAACTCGCCTCTTTCAACCCTCTCCTACCCCCCACCCCAAAAGACTTACCAGAACAAGGCTGGCGTGTGTATTCTCCGGTGCCTGCCTGATTTAAATTTCACCTAAACAATTCAGAAAAGTTTGTTGTAATTAAACCAAACACACGCACGCACACACTCACGCACGTGCACATGCAATATAGAATTAATCAACTGGCAGGCAGACAATCCCAGGGAAGGCTATTTAAAGATGCACCACAGAGAATGTGAGTCAGTGTGGATGAATGAGTTTAAAATACAGTGGGTAGCCCTGTTTCAGTCATCAATCCACGGACCTGCATGTGGCCTGATTCGCACAGCAGAGCTACTGCCTCACAAAGTGGAAGCCCTCATGCAGCAAACAAGGGAATTGTGTCTGACTGTACACATTCATCTAGACTAATGGCACGGTGATGCATCTGGGGGGATACACAAGCTCATGTTCTTTGTTCCAGATCATTTGACTCCCTCTAACTTCCACTCGGCCCTGTCACAACTAGAAGCGTGAGTGATCTGTTTAATCTCATCAAATATGATTAGGCAAAACACATCTCAAGATAATATCCCATAGCTCTCAGTACATGCAGTACAGATACTCATGAGGTGTAAATGTTAAGTGAAATGGGGCTACAGAAAGCCTCAGCTGTGCTCAACCTTGTACTTCCTTTATATTTAGAAAAAATAACAAAAAAGCTGTTCATAGACATGTGAGAAAACCTTAAAATAATCTAGCTGTGGGTATTTTGACAAATCTGTGATGTTCTAGGAGATTAACTACAGTTTGTATTATTGTGAGACTTTTCTGCAATGGGCCATTTTCCAAGGTAGCAGCCGTGCTGTAAACATGCTATTATCATTCTTCCCGATTCCCCATTAGAGTGAGCTGTCAATCAAAGACAAAACCATTTGCACAAACAATGCAATCCCAGGCTTCCACGGCCAGTGATAACACAGTCTCTGTTCAAAGGTTTGAAAGTAAAAAGCTGGATATTGAAAAATATCCTGCTTTTCATCTTTAATGCTTTACCTTGTACACAAACCCTTAGCTGCAGGGCAACGGTTATAAACTAATTCTTCCGTACGTTTGTCCTACAAAGCAATATGAGAGGTGTCGCAACGTAAGTTAAAGTATCCGTAAGCAAAGCACTGACTAAATGTTTGCATGAATCAGTAGGCTACTTTGCAGAATCACTAATACCTTTTAAATCTGTAATTAAAAACATGATCCAGAGGACAAACACTTCTCCATCACCTCTGTTAAGCATGCTGCACCACACCCCATCTTTGAAATCCTTTTATCCTTCTGCTTCCTACGCAAATCGCCCCGTGAATTACACAAGGCAATTTACATGCTTGGATAGTGAAAACAAGTGAAATAACTGTTATTTTTGCATAAAATGTTGTACTGTTAATCCAAGAGAAGGACCGTTATTTGTGTTATGGTTGGAGGGCTTTTTATGCCCCTTGTTTCTATGATTCTGCCAGTTGTCACTAATCTACAGCAGAAGTGTGTAATAAAAAGGAAAAAACAAACAAACACAACAACAACAAAAAAACCAAACTCATGTTTTTGTAAAAACTTCACTTTTCTTCCAGGGCCTTGATAGTAAAAGTAGGAAAAAAAAGACTCTTAATGCTCATCAATAACACACAAATGCACAAATGAAACTTGTAACGACTATTAACTAAAGAAATAACGTTTGACATTTAAAATCAGTATGTAGGCCCAGCGTGTTTAAGTGTTGTGTTTTTAAGATATCCGTTTGTCCCCGAAGAATTTTGTCAGACACTTCTGTTCTGCTATGATAAGCGCTTATTGTGAGCTGATATGGACCCTGCCTACAGGGTACAGTGAGGATCAGTTTCTTCAGTTTAGTAAGACTTACAAGGCCTCCTCAGAGGTCATGCTGTGATTGTTACATTGCCCAGGGTATGGGTCTCGCATTTCAAGGGTAAAGAGAAAATCCATTTCCCAACTCACAATTTACTATTGCACATAAATGTTTGCCTTCTTGATATCCAGTTACTAAATGATGATGGATTTTTAGCATTATTTTCTGCCAGGCATTATTCAAGACAGTCTATCTCAATTTACATAGCTTAATGAAGCACTGAGCTTTTAATAATGTGAAGGGGTGCAATAGTGGGAGCTGATGTTTATTTGAACTGGCTGGGCTTTTGGTGGTAATGATTATGAAGTGAGCATTGGGAACCGTCTGTGTGAGAGGAGAGGGGGAGCCGGGCGTTGTGTAGAGCAGGCAGATGGTTGGTCGGACAGTGTGTTGATAATAGCAACATTAGTCTGCTGGGAAGCAACATTATGCTCAAGGTCAATGGGAGCTAAAGAATAGAGGATCGTAATGACTTGGGTCCTGTGTCCTGGAACGAGATCTCTCTTTAAGGATGCTGAGACATTTAATATGAGCTCAGTAATCTGTGCAAGGCTGTCGTATCGTCCTCACATTTCAAAAGTACATCTGTGTCACTGAAGCAGTGATAATGGACCATTAAAGGTGTCTTCTTGTATTTTTCTAAATTGCTATGGAACACTCTCTGTATTATATTATTAAATATAGGCAATTATAATTAAAATTTGTTTTAGTGTAGCTTTGGTAGGGTGCTGAATTTTTAATTCTCATCTGCAGATACACGTTTAACCATATTACTAAATAAATATAATGGATTTATGTAATGCTTGCTTTAATTGCTTATATTCAGGATATTTTAAAAGCATATCATTTGGTTTCATTTATATCATATTTTTTCCTATAACATCTAAAGTACATATTTATCCCACAGAAATAATTGTTTTCAGTAATTAGGTGAACATGAATGGTGGTAACACACGAATCAATACATCTGCCATTTCTACAACTCTTCTATGTAATTGTGTTTTTCTCTAATGTAAAACACAATTTAAAAAATTACAATTAAAGTGGCACATGCTTTAATTCTTCACTTGTTTCACCTGTAACAGCTTCTTAAAACCAGGAAAAAAAAGTAATATTTATTCCATCTTTCTCTGGCTACTGGCTTAAATAAAGTTTCATCTCAAGTATTAGAATTTTTCTTCACTTTCAAAGCAATCAACTGCATTTCAGCATCCTTGACCAAACCTAACCTACTTTCTGTCTAATTTGTTAAAACAAGGGCAACAGCAGCCTGCTGTGTGGGTGTCTGCGAGTAGCTTCCTGAAGCCACTTCAAGCATAACAAACTCAGGTCCACTGAGACACGGAGGAATTTGGGAAGACTCGAGTCTTGCTTTTGTCGCCCTGTATTAATGCGCAAATCATGAATGGAAGCTAAATGCCTCGGGCACTCATCCTGAGGAGCTTCATGGATTTTTAATCTTTCTACAAGTTAGACACTTTACATATATTATTAATACTAAAGGCAAGTAATACTTAACAGTTGTATAGAATAACAATTACAGCATAACTTAAGTCATAGCACTGCCTACCACATATGCTTCCCTTTCTTAGCGGCAGCTATGTGGACTGATACAGTGACTACAGGTAGCGCTCCAATTCATCAAGGCAAGGCTCTTCAAAGTGCAAATTTAGTAACAAGAAAAGGACAACTTTCAAGTTGTTCATTTTTTTAATCCGCGCTTCATCTCTCTTTTTTCGCATCTTTTTTTTTTTTCATTTTACAGTGGCATAGTTGAAAAATGAATATTCAATACTGTGAAAAAAAGCAAACCTCACACATCCCCCATAAAAAGCAAATTAATTACAGCAATTTAAATCTTTGTACAAAAATGAGTTATTTATAGCATCATACTGAACTAACAAAATAACATGTATGAGCATTGGCAATGTGGTTCAATGTCTTTGATACAGTGATTATATACAGTGAGGGGATGTTTGATTCACCAATGCCTAAACATGTCATTAGTACTGTTTGCAGCAAACTCAAAGGCCATAACGGTGATCCTTGTACTGTTCTTTTATGAGAACTTACAGAAATAAAAATGGAAAAGTTAATGTTAGACAACTACTTCATAATAACAGCAATAATATCAATCAATATAGTATCATATAAGAAAGTCAATCAGTCATAATAATAAATACATATATTTTTACCCAGATTTTTTTTTTTTGTAACATTTTAAGCATTTCATTAGAATCCCTGTTTGAAGAAATCTTCAAAAATGTGAAAACGCCGTCCTCGAAGTGACTGGAACTGATATGACCTGAAATTAAAGGCTATAACCAGAGTTTTTCTTCCTTTTACTAAAATTGAATACTTACATATTATTTACATGCCTTACGGCAAAAAGAAATTGGAATAAAATGGGAAAAAATTAAGATCTGTGAAGTACCTTAAATGCTGTATATGCTAATATACAAAGTGTAATGTGTCAGGGATCCCAAGATTCAACAATATTGGTCACTAATATTCACGTTAGCAAAGTATTTTACAGCAATATCCACACATTTAGCATAGTTGTTCAATAAAATTCAACATAAATAATGAACCGACACAAGGTTCCACTCATTCAGTTTGGATATTACAACAAATAGCCAACAAAAAGGAAAAGTTCTTCATCCGCGACAATAACTGCGATTGAACTGAAGTCTTCATCACATGTCTGACACCATCTCTCCATCTAGACTCATATTGAATCCTGAGACAAAAAGCAGTTGATGTTTTTTCCCCTCTGTAATAGTCCTCAGACTTTGTGCTTTAATTTTCTAACTTGTTCTTTGTTGGTTATAAATCAAAGCAAAAACAAAAAATAAATCAGTGCAGGAACATACAGACGATGCTAAGAGGGCGATTATTTCATCTAGAGACAATCACTCAGATTGTGCTTCTGCTTTGTGTTTGTTAAAGTATCTGATCTGTTTTAAGATGTTTTAGACGTGTGCGGCATGTCTGTGGAGGGTGAGCTCTGGGAAACATCCAAGCCAATCGCGTAATCCTTAAAAAATGGATGTACTTAACATATTTTGCTTGTACAGAAAACCTTTTGAAATGGTTAGAGTTGAGTTGGAGCACAACATTATTGTTGTTGCTTCTGAATTTTTTAAAATCTGAAAAAGGTTGTGTGACAGGTAACGTAAGAAAGAGTACAGAAAAATGTAGGCAATGAAAGAAATGCAGAAAAATGTACAGCATTTAGGCACAGAAAAACTGAAAAGCACATAATCCAATTGTACATGGATTATATTACAAAAGACGAAGGCTATTTTGTTAGTGAATGCTTTGAAAACCGGCATACCTAAGCATGATTGCTTTCTAAAAAAGACAGAACAATAAATTAAAAAAGACAATGCAGTGAGGCTGAGACAGCTTAAATTGCATGTCTGCTGTCAGGTGGTTGTCATGAAACGAACAAAGTGGGGAAAAAGAAGTCTAAATAAAGTACTCTTTCTTTTCTTCTGCATGCACATGGTTTCCCTCAGCATTGATGATAGCTGTGTCAGCATCAGGGGCGTCCTCTGCTCCTTTGGCCTCGTGTGTTAGATATGTCCCTGCAGACATAAAAAGCAAGTTATCCACCTGCTGGAGAGAGTGCAAGACATATTCATTTACTGCAAACAGGCAAAGTGATATTCAGAGCAGTTCAGGAGACCTCTTTTACCTTTATGTCTGGCCAGATATCGTCCAAGGACTATTATCAAACACAAGGTGATGAAGACCACGACTGCAACAACTCCGCCGATTAAAGCGTGGTCGGGTCCATGCTGTCCTAAAGCATTAGGATCTGAAACACAACACATACAGAGAGGAGATGAGAAAAAGTGGAGGAATGATCTTAACAACTGCAAGCTTCTACTGTCAATGCAGCTGTAGGTGTTTATTAAACAGTAATAAAGGTATTTTGCTGCAAATAACCTGAAAAAATCCAGATGTTGCTTTTACACTTGTGAACAAAGCACAAGAGTACCAGATGAGCTTCTGTCAGATTTAGAACAACCTGAAATGACTGCTTTGAAGTACGTGAACAGTTGTTAAAAAAAAGGAAAAAAACCCCCATAATCATAGGAAATCTCTATACAATTCAAAAGCTTTGCATTATCCTCCTTTTTTCTGTCTTTCATGTTTCTGTTTTCCTAGCACTACTTTCATAATGCTCAGGACCTGGTTGTTAAAATGAGCGTTATTTAACACTAGGCATCCTCTGGGCAGAAAGCAGACAGAGGGTTTCCCAGGCAGGAGCATACCTTTGTGCCGGTCCTGTGATAAACTGTGAGTGGCTGTGTCTTTACTGTGCACCTTGTGTGCTCTCATTATCTCAAGCTGATGAATGGCTATGGCTTGTGCTCAGTTTTCCAAAGTGACCCCGGGAAATGATGGCGGCGATGTTTCTACAAACCTTGTTATACTACGCTGTTAACGAATGCAACCCTCATTTTTAAAATCCCACCGTGCGGGACGTTCAAGACACAAAAAGAGGGATGAAGCTGTGCAACATGCAGTTTATTAAACTCCATGCAGAATAGACCACCACGATTGTTTCACCAACTCACAAGCAGGCACTTCAAACTCTGATTTTTTATTTCTTTTTTGGGGGGGGGAGGGGTCTGAATTAACTTCATTTGGTTGCATGTTAATGGATAGAATGATCTGTACAGCAGTGTCAGCAAGGAGCATAAGGAATCTTTTATATCACACTTGGTTGGTGCATTTTTAACACAATTTGGTACTTATCGTGTAAATACAGTGCTTACTGCTCTATTAACACAAATTCAAAAAAGCAGAATAATAAGATGAGATAGGATTTAAGTTGCTATATTCAACAACAAAAGGCCATTTCAAGAGCACATGGGGTCAAAGGTGATTTCGTTTGTCATATTTTGCCTGCTCTGATCTTCAGTAACATTAAGATAAAATAAAATGTTTTAACGCTTTAACCATGTTGCATTAATTACACACAATCCCATTCAAGATGTCTTACGAATAGAAATTATTAAATTCCTCCAAGCAGAAATTGTGCACTTGGATTAAATCTACAAATGAGGGTGAACAAATACTTTTCGAGAGCTATGTGATCAGATATTTCAAAGAGAATTTTTTGACTTTGATTTACTGTAATCACAGGATCATATACATAGATACTGGCACAAATACAATCTTCAGCAGAGGTCCTTTGAGAACCATCCATTTCAGTGTGCAAAGACAAAACAAAATAGAAACATATTGTGTGATAACTTATGCAGCCCGTGACATGGCTGGAGAGAAAACGACTGAGCGAGCATCCATGCATGGTGATGATTTGGCTCATGCTGGATGAGGCCATGATGTGTCTTGACCCAGAGCCAGATCCAGATCACACACTCTAAATCTGGCTTGAAATGATCATCTACTGGGATATTTACCTGTTGTAGGCCCTGGAAAGTCTTTGGCTGTTGCCATGGTTGAAGACAGTGACAGCAGCAAGGGAAGACGAGGGGAACAACACCGAGATAAACAAGGTGACCACAAAATTCAAAGGAAAACACAAAGAGATTTCCGTGGTTTTAGTTTACCATGACAGTGTGCAGGTATGCACAGCTTGCTGTCACATGAGCCAAATACATGTCTAACTGGACTTGCTATATATGTTGATTTAGAGAGCAGCACAAGAAAGTTGTATATGTACAGAGTGAGTGTTGTGCCCAAGTGCGCAGTTTCTTAATGGGTCGAATATTATCTCACTAACCTCCAGGAGTACGTACACATTCCGATACTTTGGTTATTTAACAAGTTAACTGGTACCTGTTTAATAATGTATTACAAATCAAATTCTACTACCCAGCACTTTTTATGGCAGGCATGTGCAGAACATTTTAGAGACAAATATGTCAAAACTTGTGCCAAAAACCATCTGAATGCATAGAGCAGTAGAGATACATGGAAAAACAAATTCTTTTGTACTGCGTGCCATTCTGTTAATACTGAGGGAACTTGAATTTGCTTTAAATGTTCAAACATCACCCGAAGGATTTAAATCATACATGTGTGTGTGTGTGTGTGTGTGTGTGCCTGTGTGATTAATATTGTGGTTCTTTATCCCTCTTTTTTTTTTTTTTAAAATTG
>VUQR01009790.1:0-26457 GCA_015108515.1 Hemichromis elongatus | reverse complement strand
ATTGTTGGTGTGTTTTGTGTGTGTGTGCCTGTGTGATTAATATTGTGGTTCTTTATCCCTCTTTTTTTTTTTTTAACACATGCTGCCAATACACACCCTTGCCAGTTTTAAGCTGTTCCACTGACCAAAAATTGCATTTGCAAAGGTACTGCCAGCTGATAAATATGGAGCAAATATTTTACAAGGAAGAGAATGTTAGTCAAAGATAAAAATGATGCGTTTTTGCAGGAACATAATATAACCTTTGTTATTTTCTCATCCACCAAACTTATTTTTTCTATTAATGCAGACGTGTTTTACCTGCAGAGTGCTCTTGTGCTTCAGTATGTCAAAGTCATACTACAAAAACACTGCAACAGTAATTCCATTAGGAGAGACAGAGTGAAATAGTCACATGAAGCATGTGATTTTGATAAACATTGTTATTATCATTAGGATAATTGAATGTGTTCATTTTCAGCCCAAGAACAAAAGTATGAACACTGTCATGTTTCCTGTTTAGAAGTTTATGTATGCAGCGGTTTACCAGCAGTAACTCCATAATGTGGTTTCTTATTTCTTTACAATATCTGCATAACATCAGCTATCAATAACAGAATTAATCACATGCAGCAATAAAAATGCTCCAGATGTAACAGCGTTGTTAAAAAACCCCCCCAAACAAATAGAAAGTGAAAAGGATAGCGGACTGAATTCATCAAATGAAACAATGTTACTTTCTAGCTCAAAGCCTGGCATCGAGCTCATCAATCATCGGCCGTGTGTTCAGTGTCACGTTTGTGAGTGCGTGGAGCATGGGGAGGCGGGGCCACAGAGCGGGCGCGAGTAAACGCAGCTGTGACCGCCTATGCTTAATGTGGCAATGTAGGTATTAGAAGACTGTGAGGATTGAGGCTAGAGAGGGAGGCAGGAAGGCGATGACGTCTGGCGAGCAAAAATAGGAACGATTGGAAGCGAAAACAAACTGCTCTGAGGAGAAGAGGCTCGGTGTGAGAAACTGACAGGACAGTCACACAGCCCCGGTGATTTACTGTGTGTGGCTGGTGCAGGTTAATTCATGAATTTCACCTTAGTAAATACAAGCAAACAAAGAAGAAGAAGAAAAATGATGAACTGATGTTAAAATACATGGGCTGCACAATGAATCAAGCTCTGAATCAGTAAATTCTTTCAGCAGTATTTTCGCGTAAAGGATGAGTCATGCATGAAGGAGTCCAAGGACTTATACATCTGTTAAATTTTCAACTGATGCAACTGATGATTGGCTGGTAAATAGAGCACACACAGGAAAACTTAGAATGAAACTTACAATGTGTCATGCTTGTTGAGTTGAAAATGCATAATCAATCACAATGAAATGTGAGAGAAATAGGCATGAGCGAGGCTGCAGCTTCACAGATGTATGCAGACTGTATTTAATTAAACTAGTATCTGTTACTACCTCTCAAACATCTAACACGGTGTTTCTTTTTCTTTATTTAATGCAGTATATTAAAGGATATAATTGCAGTCTGTGATATATTGCTTCAGACCGATGACATTTATGGCTCCTCATCTCTCTTGTCATTAGCAAATTAGGTTTAGAGGCTGAGCTGATCCAAAGAGACCTGGTAAGTATCCAGCCAGACACATTGTAGCCCTGAAAAATGACTGTCATCATCGGTGGAAATGAGCCCGTCTCACGCATCTTTTTACCTGCTCAACTCAATTTCTCTATCCTTCCTACCAGAACCTTTGTGTTTAGTAAAAGATGGATGCTGGGGGTTATCACTTCTGTTATTTCCCAAGCCAGTATTACAAAAGATAGAAACCCTCTTCGTATGTATAATTCTAAACACCTGGGTTAATTCAGCAAATTTCTCTTTTTTTTGTGGTTTGAAATAAAAAAAACAAAACATCTTATGTGAGAAAGGAAACCTTAGATCAACACATGGTGTCGAGATATGACAGGATGATACAGTGATCTACACTAGGCTGGCATCGCTGCCTACCCCTGTTCAATGAACATGCTGAAAGGGGAGAACAAGATAACAAAAGCTGAAAAGACCAATGTGTCATCCTTTTCTTTTCATATTTCCCAATGAAGAGCTTTCTCTTTCCCCAAAGCTTTTGCTTTTTAAAAAAAAAAAAAAAAAATCACAGAGAAAAGCTGCCGTGCATCCACTAACTGCTCGGGAGTTGAATAAGTGCGTGTTGCGATAAGTCGTTCACAAACAAACTACGGTCTCCAGTGGCACTGTTTAGCTGGCAAAAGTGGAAACAAAATAAATCCGTGTTGAATTTTAATATTCTGCTCTTGTTTCTGCTTTTTTTTCTTCTTCTTTATTTTTAACCGTATTTGATAAATGTTACGAACATGCGCCGCGGAGGCCTTAATGAACCACTTTCTGGACCATGTCGTCTTTATTCTGTCAACCCCTTCACTGTCTCGGGATTAACTTATCTCTCCTCCAGGCTGTACTTGGAAGCTAAATTCTGCATCCTTAACACTTTTTTCTGTTTCCTCACAGGAAGAGTCCAGAAGCTAAACCCACGCCGTGATAAGTAGTGAGGTAAACTGTGTTATCCTGAATAGTGCCAAGTACGATTCTTGAGTACATGGGGTGGAAAACGGCATGACTACAGATCTCTGTGCTGTACGATAAGTCTTATTCTTATAAAAAAAACACACATTTGAACTGCAAATTGATGACATTTAAACAGATTTAACCGTATTATGCCACCTTTGTGTCAAATAATACTGTTTAGCTGTTGGAAATCACCATCTACTCTCTTTTGCACCGCCTTTTATTGGCAAAAATATAAAACCACCGTAAACCAAGTTTTTTTTCTTATATAATAATACATATTTTATCTCATTTACTACAAAACACATGCCTCGCTTTAGAGCTGTCTGACAAACTAAAAAGCCAACATGCTGATGAGGATGTGCAGGTTGTCATTTGAAGACGGTGCGTCGTCTTTGAATGACAACTGATGATCCAGATGGAAGCAGAACGTAAAGCGGTGTTTTGGACGTATACATCATTGTGTTTTACATAATTCAATTTCCTTCTCTGCTGTGAGCTACCATTGGTTTTATAATGAAATATACAGAAATCTTAGCTGAGCAACTGTGGTGAGTCATTTCATTCATGATTGTAGACTTAACGGCCAAGTTAGAATAAACTGAAATCATTGAACCCAATGGCTGCGTTGAATTTCAAAGAATAAAATATATAACAAAATCTAAAACTGTATATTTACCATCCATCTAGATGAATGGCAAACATCATTCAGGGAAATCAGATTTTGATTTATTTATTTGTTTTAGATGAATAAGATCTGAAACACGTATACTCATTTATGCTTATCCAAATATCATTTGTCATCAATAGTCATTAAAAGTATCTGCTTATGGTTGCAAGAGCTGTGTGGCTGTGGAGACCTTGACAGCTGAAATCCACAAATTATTAATCAATGACTGTTAAATGACTGAAGTGAAGTTATCTTCCCACAAACTCCTTACCTAAAGTGTGTCTCCATCAGTTTTAACAACTGATTATCTGACATTGCAAAGATGGTGAATCGACCGATCTGCCTCTATTGAAAATCATTCATATTTAAAGCAGGTTGGATTCAGTCCTTATTAGTCTTTTTGCTTTAGAGAGTTTTTTTCCAACAGTACCAGTTGACTCTCGCTTTTTTGACATTTGTATTTTTGTGATGAACACCGAACGCATTTGAGTTTGAACACAACCACCTGCAAAGCTTTGTAAGCGACAAGAAAAAGAAATGATCAAGCATAACAATAAAACCCTTACTGAAGTACCCACCATATACAAAGAGTATGTATTCAGCACTACTGGACCCCAGATGGTTGCTGGCCTCACACCGGTATGTGCCATTGTCTGTTTTGTTTAGCGTAGTGATGGTAAGTTCCCTTCCCTCCACAATCATACGCTCAATGTCTGGCAGCTCTCCTCCATCTTTAGACCACTCCACTGGCTCAGGACTGGGAAAGGATTTGAGAAAATATATTTAACTGCAACTGAATAAACTGCAGCGATAAAGAAACTATAACAAACAATAATGAATTTGATTTATCTTTCACTTATAGTTCTTTTTCACAAAATCAGTCATCTCAAGGCACAAAACAAATTACATTTAAGTGCAATTTGCGCTATTTGTGTTGCTATTAAATTGAAGTCATAAATAAATTTCAACTTACATTGGGTTGCCTATGGAAACACACTCTAGTTTGAAGTATTGACCTTCCTGTGGGATGATGAGTGAATGTGTGATCTCCAGATGAGGAGCATCTGCAAAGAAGAGACAAAAAAAGAAATGCAAAAAAAGTGGTTTTAACACAAAATGCAACAGTAGTTAGCTCTGTGCCTACTGGTCATCTCTTAGCTATAGCCCATATCACTATTCTGCTTAGGTACTAATCCCTTACCTGCAAACTAATCCCATACTAATCCAGAACAAATGCAAGGCAACCTGGACACATAAATGTAATCTCAATCTATGAATTTCTTTTTAGTGCTAATCTAAATAAAGCTTAAGCCAGTTTTACAGGCTATGACCCCACTCACAGTGGACCTCCAGGACCTCGGTTGTCATGTAGGGTTTGGACAGAGACACATGCTCCACGCTGCAGGTGTAGGCAACGCCGTCATCCCGCTTGTCCACCTGGAACTGAAGGCTACTCCTTACTGTGAATGACTTTCCTGTAGCATTCACCTCCTTAGTGCCTGTGGGGAATCAGAATATGAACCAGGGTGAAATGTACTTGTGAATTATTTATATTTTTGGGGAGCAGTTCTAGCTTTTGAGCGAGACTTTTATGGGAAAATTATTTTGGAGGAAGAAGCAGAGAAAAACAAAAATCATCTTGTAAATCTGAAAAACTGTGGGAAAAAAAAAGAAAGAAATTTATTTCAAGATGTTGCTCTTCTGACATAGACAGCTGCAGTGTTGTTGTTGTTGTTTTTCTCTGCATCTCCTTTGAGGGAAAGAATCCTTAGCCTTTGAAAGTCAAGTCAAAGTAGAGTGAATAGTGAAGGGAGAGCAATATGAGAGTTGACTCGGTTGGTTGGGTGTGTTTGCTCCTCTAGGACCATCTCTCAGACATCCCAGCCAACACAAACAGGCATACTCCCCCCCTTCAGTAGTATGTGATAGTTTTCCATAGTTTTAGTGACACTTCTTCTTTCCTTCCTTCTTTTTTGTCTTAGTTTCATAACAAAGCATTCACCTTTAACTTATCTCAATTTGTTTTTATTTTTCCCCCTGCCCTGTGATGTTGTCTTCATTAAGCTATGCCTCTTAACTTGTAATTGAAAGCCTTTCATTGCCGTTTGCTGCTACTCTCTTGTCAGCACTTAGTGTGCCACTGACGCTTTTCTCTAGAATCTGCTGTACAAGGCTATTGGATCTAAACAAGACATTAGTTGACAATGGCCTCAGAAGGACTTTTCTTTGGAGATGCTACCCCTCTCGCCCCTCCCTCCTTACATCCTCCTCACATTACATACTTCTAACCATCTCCCCCTGGACTGCCTGCCATCCACTGCAAACCAGAGTCAATCAATACATATGTGTGTGCTCACTCCACTCCTTCAGAAACACACTCCTGCACACTGATATTGGTCTATTAAACACTAAAAGCTCCTTTCAGTGAAACCCAGGTTACCCGTAGCATCATCATTTTGGGTAATCTATTCTGTTTGTGCCACACTACTCCATTTTTCATCAAATGGCCTGACAAAATCCTAATGTACTGCAGAGTAGCATACAAATGTTAAAAAGTCAAACTTCAAAACTGAAATTAATAACGCCAAGAATAAGAATGCAAAGCAAAGAGCAACATAGTGTAAATGTCAAGATTTTGAAAGACAAAAAAAAAAATCCAAGCATCACATAAGATCTGAGCAAACAGGAAAGTCGGAGGCCTTATATGTGAGAGTCAGATGCCTTGGATTTTGCCCTGGAGTACAGGAGGGGAAAAGGAAGTGCCTCTGCGGCATTAAACACAAATCTCTTCAGCTTTTTCTCTCATTCGTCAAGTCGCCTGCAGCATCGGGGTTTCAACAGAGGAACTGCCAGTCTCTGTTAAGGCGGCTGCTAGCATTGCCAGAGAACACGCAAAGGTAGCTTTCGTAAGAATGGGAATGTGCCCAAGTGTTCTTGCTTTGAACAAGTACCCCAAGAGGCCAGTAAAGCTGCATTCAGGCAACTGGAAGCGCTCCTGTAAGCACCACCTCAGCGTCTGTTTTAACGAGAAAGTGTGTCTGTGACAGGAGTCTTGTTTTTTGTCGTCTGACCTTACTTAACTCTCTGGGGGTCGTGGGACGTGCCCGCGCGTCAAAATCACATGACCACTTTAAGACAACACAGCAACAAGGCGCAGCGACCCAGAATCTTCATTTAAACTTGGTGCATGATTTTTAGAAATGTACAATTTCTATTTACATTCTACGCTATGAAAATGATTCGTTAAACATTTTTGTGGTTTTTACAGTAGAAATTATAACTTTTTTCTACTCAGATTTTAATTTTTTTTGTCTGAATTTAGATCAGTTGTGCTAAAATGAAGAAATAACTCCATTTTCAGATATTTTAGGTTGTGTTGAAAAAAATGATACCAAACAAGACACGATAAACAGCTTTTAAAGGTGAAATTTAGAGGTCATTTTAAAAGTAGTCAAAAACGGCCAATTATACCCTGGACCCCAGAGGGTTAATTTGCTTGGAAAATATAAAGGCAGATGAACCTTGAACTTGCACCAATTTTGTCTTTTACTCTGTGACCAATTTTCTCTCTTAAATTGCTCATGAAATAATTTACAGTACTAACTCAAATTCAACTTCAACTTCAAATTCAGTGTTTTAATTTCTTCATTCTCCTTCATCACACTTCAGGGTCACTGCTATAATAGAGAGGCCTGAGGTGACCAGGTATTCTTGTCTCTCCAGAAACTCCCTCCAGCTTCAGCTGGAGCTAGCGAGTCTCAGGCTAGCTGGGAGTTATAATCCCTCCCGCACGTTTCACATTGTCCCCGAGGCCTCCACCCAAGTGGCTATTCCGGATCCAAGTACTTTCTTGGATCAGAGCCTTGTTGTAGAAGGGCTTGTGTGGTCTAGTGATCCTCAATGGTGTGTTGTTGGGAAATGTTCTTGGTGGCGTCTCCCATGACACACAGGCCTGGGGCCAATATGTGGACTAAGACAAACTTTAGTAAACCTTTGAATAAAGGGAGAATATAAAGTTTGACCCTGCCTGGAACAGGTACACTGTGACATTCCTCCAGAGCCAAATGCTTGCTACTTGAGTTACCCATATTTTGCTCAAGCTTAGCGTAGCAGTAAATAAGCCCCAACGATGGAAACATGGAGAAGCCATGTGCGCCCACCAATCAGAAGTAACATATCATTTTAATCAGTTCGTATAAATTATTTTCAGTGACACTCCAGAGTTTAACATCCAATGATTGATTACATGTTTGTAATGCAATTTCACCTTACAAACTCTTTGTGGAGTTTGCATGTTCTCCCTGTGCCAGTGTTGATTCCATTATCATGCTCTGGCTTCCCCCCTCGTCCAAAGACAAGCATGTTAGGTCATGTTAGATGATTATAAATTGGTCTAGGTGTGTGTTAGTGTCACTGTCTTAGTTATACTCTGCTTCTTGCTCCATGACAGCTGAATAAGTGTATCATTTGGCTGTACTACTGAATGATCAGTGATCAATCAATGATTAGCTGGACCATGAGCAGCCATCCATCTATCCGTACATCTAGCTGAAAAGTTAGGATGAAATTAATATTAAAGTTATGAAATTTGTAGTCGCACAAATAACAAATATTGACCACAGATCAGTCTGTAGTGATTGGTGGTTTTACTTTTAATACTTTTACTAATTACATTCCTTTTATAGACTATTTTGTCACACTATGTGCAAGACATGCGCTAAAAATATTATTAGGTAGTTTATGTGTTGATGCATTCAGCTATTTAGTGAAAAGCATAGAGCATTTAGACAGATTACAGGCAGTCTGACAACAAGAGGAGGAGTGAGACAGTAGCTGGAAATTGGCTGGGAAGTGCACTGACAGCCAGTGATCCTCCAGCTCAGAGTAGAAATTCTGAGTGACTGGGAATGTGCGGATGCTATGCTGTATTTTGGTCCCAGCACACAACTGGGCTAATTAGTGAAGGCGCACTGTTTTTAAATGAGATTTTAATCTAATCTAATAACACAAGTGATTAAAAATGTAAAAACACCAATTAATATTAAAATTGGGGCAAATATGTAGCCTGTTCTCAAGTCATCTCGCTTTAGATGGGTAAGTAAATGTATTATATCCATTTACATTCTGATGAGTATAAAAAGCAGTCAAGTCTAATGTTGGATTTAAGGAAAAGCACTGAAAAGAACTCAAAACACTTATCTCCCAGCTTTTCCACTTTTTTTTTTTATAGCTATCTTAAAACATATCATACTTTTACTTAAAGCTCTTACTTTAGGTAGTAAGACACTGGCTATATAGTAAACATATTTCAGTATATGAAGCAACACACAGCCTTAATGGCCACATGTATTAAAAAAACGGTAACTGCTTCCCTGTCAGGGTTCTTGTGAGATAACTGTGAGAGGACTGGGCAAAGTAGAGGAAAGGGGACTAAATTAATAAATAACTAACTAAAGAATAAACTGATATGATAGATAAACATTGTACTGTACACTCCTGGGCTGTCAGTTTTTGTCTGTAAGACGATAAGACAATTATACAAATATATCCCTGATACCACAAGAAACCTAGAACTTACAATCCCTGCTATTTTTTACAGTAACTGCTGCTGCAGACACTGTTTATATACTAAGAAATGTATAAGAAATTAGTAAAACACACTCAACAAGAAGCAAGCACTAATTTAAAATAGAAGACAAAAAATGTATTGTCCAACTGTACTGTAGGCTAGCTGGACAATTTAATTGTCTAACATGCCAAATAGAAGATTTCAATTTATCTCGAACCGCTGTGGAAAAAGGATAACTTTATGTATGCGAAGAGAGTAACAGTGGGTGGATTTTTTTCTCAATAGATTACAATTTGAAGCCTAGCTGTCATTCAGCAACACAAGTAATTTGTATGACTCTATACTCTGTAAACAAATTATTTGACACTAGATGACAGTTGCATTTTGAGGTTTGTAATGCCGTGTGCTTCTAATATAAATTGCTGAGAAAAAAAAAACAAATCATCAGAGCATGAAATAAATATGACATGTTTTTGCTATTACACCTTCTGTCGTCTTAGAGCTTTGTAGACTGGTCCCCCAGTGGGGATAGATTTGACTGACAGCAGACACTGGCGGCAATGATCTTCCACAGAAGAACCAATGGCAAAACATGCTGCTCCCACAACATACTCGCTAAAGAAAGCTTTAAAGCCACACCTACAAAAGACTTGGATCCTGAGCACTGATTGACATTCCCTGTCTTTGACACTTTGACATGGAAATGAAGTTTTTAAGTCAAGCCCTCCAGTCTCTGCTATGTTCTTTTTTTTTTCTTTGACTTGGAGATGCAACGCTCCTGATGTGTTTGCCCAAGCGACTTAATAAAATCCACTGTATGCCAGTAAAACTAATAAAAGCACATTTGTATACAACATACCAGTTTGGGGCAGACTGGGGGCACCGGATCTTTTTTTAGAGATGCACAATTTCTACATATTTAAATGCCATTTTCTATATCGCATATAAATATTGGGATTTTTTCATTTTAGCTTCACTTTATGCTTGCTTGTGAATGCCCACTGAACAATATGATGGTATTTAATTTTTATATTACAGCAGAAGGTATTAGGTATTATCCTGATATTTGCATGCATCACTCTTTGAACTCAGCTCGATTGCATTTTTATATTCGGCTTATGTGCACATGTCCGTATATCCTAAGATTATATGCTTTAAGGCTTTAAGGATTTAAGTGCATTCTAAAACATAAAGCACAAAAATATCATCTCATCTCTCCCTGCATCTTGAGACGGACAGCAAGTCTGGTTGTGATGCTGTGTGCCAGCTCTCCACTAGCCTTTCAGGAATCTACGTGCATGTCATTTCAACAAGAAAACTTCATATCCCAGCCCCTCTCCCATCAATCATCATGCCATGTTGGCCAGACACAGACAGAACCACCAAGAAAAAGCTCTCTGGTGCAAATCTTCAATAAAGAGCAACTGTCACACTGAGCCTCCACAGCAGGCTCCATTACATTAAAGAGCTCCAAACAGCATATCTCAGCCATCAAATTGAGGAAAAACATTCCACTCCTATTTCTTAATGTTTTTGTCTTCCCTGTGCTTCTTAAAATCAGAAGTAAGAAGGTGATAAAAGCTATACAACACAAAGTGCAGAGTTTCAAAGAGTTTGGAAAACAGTGTACAAGAAAGTGAAAGCTTGTATGATTCTGTGGAACCACTGAAAACTTCTGCTGGTTTATTGTAATCACTGCACATCACGGTTTACCATCTGCCATTGCACTGTTTCAGTGAGGGTGTTGGATTAAATAGGCTATATGTTCTTTCCAGGTTTGTATTATTACACATTCTTGTGCCCTTGACTAGTTTTCCTTGCCAATCAATTAGCAAAAGACAGCTGAAATGCAAATGATCCATTTTGACAATTTGGTCAATTATTACTTCTTTGTCTTAAAATCAAAATATAAAGTAATTCTACAGTTTATGAGGGAATCGGTTACTCAGTCAAAAGAAAGAAATCTAAAAGCATGTGAAAATATGTTAGGTATATGGTATAAAATATTCAGCAAAATACAATCTATGGGTTTCTAAAATTACTCGATGATCTTTTTCTGTTTTAAGTTAAAGGAAACAGCATTTTGTTTATTGAAGTCCAAAAGGGGAAAACGTTAGACTCGACATTTTTATTTTTTAAGAGCTGTTGTATTGGATGCTGTTTCCTTTTATGAATCAGCTGACCGAATGCATCATTAATTTAATTTCACTAACAATGAATACTGAATGCAGAGAATATATTTTTTATGTACAGTTAACTTTTAATTAAAATCAATAAAAGTTAGCTGCTAGTGAAGAGCTTTCAAGTACAACGGCATTGCTGACAATGCACCGTGCAACTCATGCAGCCATGGGGAAAACACATGAATATTTTAGCATAAAGAAATGTAGCACCTGAGTGACTTGACAGTAAGGACACCTGCTAACAGATAAAAATGGACAGAGAATACAATGGGAATACAATGCACTCTTAAATCCACTCCACGCACTTACCTTGGACCTCCTTGTCATTTCGGAACCATCGAATGGTAGCAGCTGGTTTGCTGCCTGATGTGGCGCACGTGAGAGTGACTACATCTCCCTCCATTGCTGGCTTGGTAAAGCCTGTGATCTCTGGTCGTCCTGGTACTCCTGCAGTGCACAGAAATGTAAATCTAAACAGCTAAAAAAAAATATTGTATGCACATTAAATAATATCTCAGTGGGAGTTCTAGGTATATTTTTTCCTAATAACAACAAATATTTCAGATATCCATTTACAAGAAAATGTAACTTTATTATGATTATTTTTCATCTAGCAGACAATCTTACAGTAGTGCCGATTTTTTAATGTCAGAAACTAAAGTCAACATGTGCAGGTGTTTATTTTCTGAGAAGTAATTCACCTATGGGGACTGCACCAAAATGCACATGCTCACCCAGAACAGTGAGAAAGGCCTTGGTGGTCTTGACAGGCATCGTGAAGAGCGAGCAAGTGTACAGTCCCTCGTCTGACAGGCTGACGTCATTGATTCGGATGGTGAGCTCCTGCGATGAGGCTCGAACTAGCTCAATTCTGTGATCCCTCAGAGCTATGCAAGAAAGGAGGACACAAAGAGTCATAGAGGGCAGTGGAAAAAAGACATACAGTTAACTAATGAGCAAATGCACACTGAATTTCAGTGAGAGGGCAGCAAACGGGTAGAGGTACTATGAAATTCAGATGACCTTTATCAAAACGAGGCCGAATACACTGTGCTTTCAGTTATTTCTAATAGTTGTCAAATGCTGCAAACACACACTGTGACCAGTGGTTTGAAACATTTTCTTTTGATTTCCATTCTAGGCTGACAGGCTTATTCACAGTCAACCAGAATACAGTAGGCATCCATGGGACGCGATAGAAAAAAATATAGTCCACGATTAAAATATTTTTGGGGGTAATCATTTACACTTTTAGCAGCTGCCTCTGCTTGTGCTCAGAGACATGCAACAGTTACAGTGCAAAAGACAAAATTTGAATACTGACAAGCAGTTTTCTTTATGGACATGGTCTCAGATCTGTGTACTGATAGGACTGTGTTGTGCCAAAAATATCAATACTACTAATGACTAAAAATCGCTGCTTAAGTTACATACAATTAACATACTTTTTCTGTTTAATTTATTTGCTTGCCGAACACCTTCATTTGCTCACGTGGGTGAGATTGCACCCTTACCAACCCATAGAAGCATTTAACTACCCATGTAGTTAAAAAGGTCATCTTGTTCATGTCATTTTCTATACAATTTCAAATTCAAAATCACCTGCTCCTACAAGCGACCAACCACAGAGGGCAGGAAGGAAAGTGCCCTTCATCGAATAAATTGCACATTCTTAATCCTCAGTCCCCCGAGGCTGGGCCAGCGCTTTCCCTGCACCCTTTTTCATTTGAAGCAATTTGAACTCTATTGAATTGTACTACACAGGCAAAACCTGGCAAAATGCAGCAGGAATAGGTGTTGATTAGGATTTAATCACTGTGACCAATGTAATGTGCTGCCCTATCAGATAAAGAGCAAATCTATATAAAATCATTAATCACCACTGTTATTTCCATTTGATTTTAGTGATAAACATACACAGCATACATGTGATACACAATTAAATTAGATTGGGTGAAGTGGTTATTAGGTTTACACAGGCATAGTTCATTATCAACAATGCTGTTCTTCAGCTTCAATTACACCATATAATTTGATGATCGTTATCGTATAATCACACACGCTAAAAAAAGAGAAGAAAATAAAACGACATTGATGCCCCTAAGAAGTTTCTTACTAGAGACTTTTTGTAATCCAAGAATAAAGACTTGTGTAAATAAAAACAATCTTCAAGCAAGAATTAAATTTTAATAACAAGCTGTGCCATCAGACAGCAAGCTTATTATGTGCTACAGGGCTTAATACAAACATTTGATAGTCTTACTGTAGCAAACAGCATCCTGAAACAAAGCTGCCTGATGTTCTTTGTAGTTAAGCATCCTCACTACAGAGCCTGAAAATGCCCAGAGGCTCTGGCAGAAAACAGCAAACCCTTTGGTGGATGGATACATTGGAGAGGTGATGGGGTCTAAGCAAACACTGTACAGGAACTTGAAAGATATGGCAGTACGGGCTGGGAGGATCAAAGCTTTCAACAAGATGACATACAGTACTAGGCTTCCCCTGGCCCATATCCCTCTATCTCTGCAACGCACTGAGGAAAGTCAGGAGAAACAGGCCAACTTTTCTTCTTAACCCCCCCCCCCCGTTCCTTAAAACATCTCTGGGAAGATGATAAATGGTCCGCTGTTGTTACGTAAAAGGGAACTGGTCAGAGAAAGCTGCAAAGTGTTTTTTGGTTATAATTATGTCTAGTGCACAATCTGGGTGTTTAAATACAGAATAATCCGTGGTTTACCACAGCAGCTTTGATCTGGTTGAGATTATTTTTCTTCACGGGAGACAAGAATAATTAAAAATGCTGACTCTCCATGGTGATTAGTTAGCCTCCTTCCAATCTGCATCATTAGCACCCTTGGAACTCCACAGTGGCTTATTTACACATATTTTCAACAAATGCAGTAACAATCATTTCTTTTATTATCTATTTCTTTTGACTTCCTTGAGATTTCTTTAGTGAACCACATTTCCGTTTGGACTCTGACAATTAAACTCAAGACTGCTATTCTGGAAAATTACGTAGAAGAAGAAAAAATCTCTTAACACAGTCTGCTACTCAATAGATCAGTTTAAATACCAAACAGTGACCGAAGTACAGTACAGACCAGTGATAATTTCAAATGACATTTAAAGGACCAAGTTGGATACAGCTCATTTTCTGTATCTTCTGCGCAACATCATATTGCTATTCAGAATTGAAATATATCTAAATGTCAGTAGCCGAAATACTTGTTCTGATAGGCTGAACCCACGCAAAAGCTGGCAAACAACTTATAGTTAAATAAAAGATGGTCATAACATTCACTGGTACTACACAACACATGGGTCAATGCCATATTGATAGAATGAGATGTACAAAGGTTTGAATAACCCAAAGACAGGGGTTATCTATTACTCAAACTGCATATGGCCAAGAAACCATACTACCAGAATCCAATCCAGGCTGGAGGCCTAGAATGTGGCCAGATCTGTCACAATCAGACCCAAATGCCAACGGCTGACAAAGCTTTTTTCCAGGTGCTTTAGGAAATCAATGTGATGAAAAGGTTCATTTCCCCCAAAACCTAGATAGCTCTTGCGCTGTTCATTCTGCTAAGGCACAAACATAAATCTGCACCCTGACCTTGTGTATGCTCCAGCCTTGCAGGATGGCAGCTTAATAGCATGGCAGCAGTACATCTTCTGCAATGGAGGCCTTACCAAGGCTGTCTCAAATCAGTAAAACTGACATCCAAGTTCTCCCTCAGGGCAGGGAATACTGTTGCTTTGCTCTTTTGATGCAAAGTAATGTTTGGCTCATTTCCCTGACAGTCCTTTGCACTACCAACCATAGCAGTGGAAGACCAAAGTGAGGTCAATGGACATAACCAAAGTTTTTGATATCTACTTTTAACAATCTACGCATACTTTACTGAATATCACCTGCAGGTAATATGTACAAAAAGTGGTCATGAAACTAACTAACTTGATGCCCAGTTTTGACACACATAAGAAGAACTGACGGTCTGGTTAGAAAAGCTATGACCTTAAAAATAAAAGTGGAAGCTGAGTAATTTGAAGTGCAATTATCACATGGCGTTCATGTTTCCACAACACTGAGGGGTGTTAAAATGTTTTTAATTCAAAATAATTAAGTATCCACCGACAGTTCTGATATTAAATGAGATTCCACATCTACTCATTAATCTTGGAAGCCGATGGCTCTTGGGTTCAGCCAAAATATGTTACATGTGTACTGTGTCCCCATTTGGCCTTTTTTGAATGGCCTGTAACCACTTTGAGCTATTGCTGAAATGTGAAAGCACTAGCTCTCCTTAAGCGAGAACACAGGATCCTGGCAACTAACCCCCACCCGCTCTCCAGCCAGGGGCTCCACTCTTTGCAATTAGAGTGTGTTTGCTGCTAGCTGTGCACGCTCGGTGACTGTGTGGGCGAATCTGGATGTGTTCCAGGTCTATAGTGGTGCAGGCAGGGGGCTCTTTCCCACCACACATGTGGCTGCAATTAAGAAAAGGAAAGAGCCTTGTTCCAAAGGGCCATTGTCATTGCCCGTGCTTTCAAAGATCGCACAGAGCAGATGCTACTCAAATTGGACTAATTTCCGGCACTTGAGGGAGCTAAGCAAAGAGGGAGGAATTTTTCCAGCAGCTATGTTGCGTACCTTCTTCATGCAGTGAATAATGAGATTGAATATATTTTTGTCCATTTCTCAACTAACTAGCTTTAACTTGATCATACACTGTGGGATTTCCTCCGTCTTTGCTGTCAGTTTCTCCAGATTAAATCCTGACCAAAACAAGTACCAAGCGAGATTATATCAGTGTAGTAGTTTACAACGTAGTCTTTTCACTTCTTTCAGCTGGGCCTTAAACTTCAAAGGGCCTGTAAATACAACAGATAATTATACTAAATACTTAATATAAATTACACATGAGAGGCTTCATAGTACAGTGGTTTACATATTTAGCTAACAAATGAATGTTCGCTGGATTGCGACCAGGACGGGGCTCAAATCCCTTTGAGGTTGCATCAGGTGTACCAAGTCAAACATGTGGCACCATCTGCTGCGGTGACCCCTTGTGAATAAGGGAGCACCTGAAAGTAGCTTTTATACATTAGAGTGCAGTGTGGCACAGATCATCATTTAGTACATAGAAGAGCAGCTCTGCACAGAAGTGATCCTAGCTGAGTGCAGAGTGCCCTAATGGTAGATTCACATTTCAGTGAAGCTAGAGGTAAAGGAGTACACTTAAAAGCCCATTAGTCCCCAAAGAAATACATTAGTTGTGGCCATGAGACACTTTTTAAATGTTTGCTACCAATTACACTGGTAACAGCAAATCTATGTCTCATCACCTGTAAAAATTAGTTCCCCAAGAAAATTAGGAAAATTTACATTTATGAAGTTAATATAATGCTATGTTTTAATCGTTTATACCTGACCCTAAATTTTTGTTTGTTTGTTTTGGTCCTCTATTTTATCTCATAATTTAAGCCTGTGAATGAACAATATAGAACTGCAGTAATGATAATTGTAATAAAAATAATAATGAGAAGAAGAAGAATGTAATGTAGTTCAACTGGAATTTTAAAGGTAAGTGTCACTCAGTTGTTGCTAACAGACACACCATCAAATATGTGTTTTCTAGAATGGAGGCTTAAATGGGCTTTCATTGGTGCTCACTGCAGTAATTGCATCCTTGGTAATTATCCTTCATTCTCTCAAGCTAATGAATGTTTTAATGCTCACATTAGAGCATTCATTTAGCACATAACAGCATTTTGATTACTACAAGCCAATTAAGATCAATTTTGCTTTGTGACCTTTATGATCCAGACTGAATGCCCCAATTAAATGTCATGAATGAAGAACCATGAACTTCTGAGAGATGGAACTGAAATGGGGAGAAGTCTTTAACAATCTGCTATGGCATGTATTCGCCGTATATATTGCTCTACATTGCTGCACGCGCTGTAGATCAAATTAGCAATTTGCTATCTGCCTTTGACATGCAACCTGCAGTAGCTTTCCATTAATTGCATTATTCATATTTCCCATATCTGACAAAATATTCTGTTTCCATTCTGCATGCCTCACAGATGTCATTACCATTCTTTACTACCCTGCTGCTTACATTTATCCTTTTTTCACAGAAGCCAAAAGTGAAGTTAATCATAATGAAGACAGTAAAAGACAGCTCTGTTCTCATTTGTCCTCCTCAGGAATAGTAATTTTAACTCCAGCACTATATGAAAGGGATAATTCTACAAAAGACATATGGTCTAAATCAATTTTTTTCATTGTGGCATCTCACCACAGAGCTGCTCGCTTTCAGTAACCACTAATCAGCCTAATAAATGAAGGATGCATTGGCCTAGCTATTAAGCCTATCTGTCTCCCTTGTCTCAGGTCTGTGGTTTGTCTGAATGCTGGTCTTTGCCTTAGTATTGTCTGAAGCCTGTGAGGTGGCAACAATCAACCAAGACTCAGATGCTCATAATGGATGAGGAGGCGCATGCCAAAGAGCCAGCTGGCATGAAATAAGAAGAGGGCTATGTTCAGCTTTAGACAAATATGCAGAGACAATCCAACACATATGGATCGGATGTGGAAATCTAGCAAGGTTAACAATTTCAAGGTTTAACTGAGCCTCTTATGGGACAGGATGAGATATCATTGGCACTCTCGCCCATAATGCATATCGCTTTAGTCATGACCAATTGCACTGTCGCATTCCTACCTGCAACCTAGGCCTTGTATTATATTTTATCCTTTTTGCAGGTTTGTCACACCATTGCTGTGTAGAGAAATTTTAGTTCACAACTTGAATGATGCACTGCGGGAATTATGTTTCATTTAAGGAATCCCAGTGGGTTTATAATCTAATTATGCACTGTTGTGATCCTTCCTTCACTGCATGTTGTTATTAAATCAGCCAAAGGTCAATTGGAGTTGGGATTAAGTACAATACCCACCGTGAAATAACTAACAATAGTTGATTATTAAAATGCTTTTCATGACCTACATTTTTATAATCATGCAAATCAATTGTGAAAGTTATGTGAGATGTTACAACAAAGAAAAATTATACAAATTGCAACCACAACTTTGATTCCAGAGATCTGGTATCAAAGTTGTGGTTGCACTTTGTATGATGGTCTCCTATAGCAACAGCCCCTGATGGTTTCTTTCAAACCCCTTTGGTAAGGCAGTTGTAAATCTGCCAGGCCTCTATGAGTTACAGACACTCTGGAGAAAAAATGTGCATAATTACTACCATCATTAAAACAGTTATTATTTTTGCCCACTGTTATTGTAGCGGCTAGTGGCCATGGCTAATAATAAAATCATAATGTTAATGTTGGAGCTAGGGTTATGAGTTATAGTTGTAATGTTAAAAGACTATGTTAATTTAACTGGATAAGAAAACTTTATTTTTGTCTATTAAGTGTAAAGTTTCTCTTAAAGTCCTAGACTAAAGCTGAAAAGCATTAACTAGCAACTAGACAGATTTAATACAGTACAGTAGTGATCATGGGTATTTATTGTTCCAAATCTTTGCCATTTATTCATGGTATCAAGAATGATATGGTACAAAGTTTGTCATTCTAGTAACATAAAACCCAATTATCAGCCAAATGACCAAAAAATGATACGCAAAAATAGGGCACAAGAGTGCATCATTTAATGTGATCACGTGTATTATATTACCAAATACAGCTTGGTCGTGTCTGCTTGTCGTTTAATAACAGTAATCCATGTTGGCAAGGGTGAACAATTACAAATCACTTCCCCTTACCAGAGTAGTGGCTAATCAGAAAGCTGTGCTTTGGAAGATGTTTTTTTTTAGTTAAGTGTTTTTCCTGGCCATAACTTGCGTACCTGAAACAAGTAGTGTCAATAATAATCCCAAGGACGTTGCACACACTACATATAGTTCTGTTAAACTGGAGTAGATTTATGATATTCGGTATTTTTGAAAGACGCAGAAATCCCTTTGTCCTTGGCTGTAATGCAGTTTAAAAAAAAAATCTCATTTGTCAGACCTGAATTAAAATGGAACAAATTATAGCTCGGGCAAAGATCAGATTTTGTCTTACTTTACCCAGCAGCTGTAAAACTCAATTGAATATGGAATATCAGTTTTTTTTTTAGTTGTTTCACTTTACTCTGCTATAACTTCTCAAAGGAATTTAAAAGGTCATTTTAATACTCCTTTTCCTCGCACACAATTTTAGATCAAACTCCAAACACATCCAGACACATGCCCTTATCTTTAATACCAAGCTTGAGGGAATGACCATGAGTAGATTTCAAAAAAATGCCTCATAGCATCATTACTTCTATGTGTTATGCATCCAGAATCACACATAAAAAGCGGTGAAAGCTGAATCGCCTTTGGATTACACATGCACAATGACAAACTCCCCCTATCCACTCTGTGAAGAGAGAATAAAGGGAACTTGCATGAGCTTCAAATGCTTACATATGGCCATGTTGTCATGGATTCCCGAGAGGATTATAGTATGCAGAGGTGGACAACACACAGAGACAACAAGCACAAAGGAAAGGAGATATTTATCAGAACAGCAGGTAAAAAAACAGAAAGCCATAAATCTAAACACTAAAAACAAGAAGGGCTACAAAAATCTAAATTACTCTGTGACAGCAGTCCACAAGCAGCTGTTCATGAGAGGGAGAGAACAGCTTGCCTCAAGCTCAACCAGTCTGCAGCTAGTTGTTGGACTGAAAGGTAGCATAAGGTTGAATTTAACATTTTTCATTGGCTCTACAACAAGGCACAACAAACGGCAGAAGAAGGACAGTTGCAGCCCTCTGCCAAGCAATTAACTGGTGATTTGGCACAGCAGAGATTTCTTCCCAGGTGTCCCACCCTGTTCGTCATATGAAGCCTGTGTCATTCCACGCCTCCAGTTTCTCCTGATGGCCTCATAGGCATCGTATTTGTTGTGCCAATAAGGCTTTTCATTTGGCTGTAGGAGATGAAGAGGAAGTGTTCCCACACTTAGCCCTGGCAACCTCTGCTGAATGGACTACATTCATTTTGTCATCCTTATTGCTCAGAAAAAGGATTCTGTTGTCCAATATAAATGGTTACCCAAGAAGGGCAAAATGGCTCACACGTATTGTGCTCCCCAAGCTCTCCTTACATGCTTAAAGCAACAGCATTCCAGATTTACAAGCAGATGCAGCTTTGCACTCACAGGAAATATGAAACATATTATAGCCAACTGGCCTCATTTATGTTAAATTTAAAAAAGAAGTTAATTCGTCACGTCACATATCTTGATAATAAAGAAGAATTAAACATAGCGGAATCTATTTCAGGGATGATCTGTTCATTTGAAACTATAGGTGTCTAAAAAGTCTAATAAAAGTCAAGTTGCAATGTAAATACAAGTGAAAAGTGAAAATATAATGTAAATATGTTAATGTCTGTTTAAAATTCAATTCAATTAGATTCAATTAGCACAAAACCACAACAACAGTTTCCTCAAGGTAAGAAAACAAAAATATCATAGTTGTTGTGACAATACACCATTGTTTTTATCAGAAAGCGCAGTTTTCCATCTCCACAGAACTAATAGCCGACTTGCAATCATGTCCACTGGGCCTAAAATAACGCCCCGTCAAATATTGCGAATTTCTAAATTGTAAGATGTTTTATAAGCACGAGCTACAGCGCTAGCTAATGTACATTATCAGCCAGCTGTTGCGCTGAACTGTTAATGATGCAGCGAGCCACACTGTGTAATCTAGAGAAGGGAAGAAACATTTGCATCATGTGATGGAAAAATATTAAAATGAGGTATTCAGAAACATTTAAAATCCATTCCAAATGATTTTTAAGGGCTTTTACCTTTGACACGTTAAAATACCACAACTATTATTCTCTCCAAAAATAACAAATGGTTTGGCTCAAAGATCGGATCCTTTGGGCACATTTACACCATTCACATAAGAGTATCTGTTTAAGATTCAGTTAACTTTCATTTAATTGTATTTGCAAGTAATTTCATCTAATAAAACACCTAAGACCTCATTACTAAATCCAATCACTTGTGAGGGAGAAAGTATTTCTTCACTCCAGACTGTGACTCTCATTCTGCTGGTTCACTCTGGCATCTCTCTCTCTTATCAATTGTTATTCAAAGGGAAAGTTCATCTTCAATCACTGAACCAATGATATTGTATTAGCAGCTACACCATAAATGAAATGGGTAATATGCTGTGAGAAACACTGAAAGATGAACACCCCAGCCCTTCCATACCAGTCCAATGTTATACTCCCTTTCACCCCAATTCCAATTTATCAACTCTAGACTTTTTGTCACCTTTAAATTGGATTTGGCTGGTGAGAGCACATTATAATTCATTCTGGCTGAGGCCGTGTTTCACAAGGTTGCAACAGTTACTTCCTTTCCAGAGTGACATACAAACAGCTATAGAGATGTAGGGCAACTAAAATACTAATTAAGCCCAATCATCTTACAATCCACAGGCATTACTGTGCTGTAAACAACACTGTCAGTGTTTCATGATTACAAAAGTGCAATTCAAAAGCAGTCTATTTCTGCTTAGTTTGTGCCCTGGGACATCAATGGAGATACACATTCATTAATAGTCTCCTTCAACATTACGAGTAATGTATTTATTTCTCTCATATAATTTTTTTTTTCCTGTGTTCAGTCAAACAGCGTGCTTGCAGGCAGGGGCAATTTTGAATGCTCCAAATTTAAAAAATTAATGAATAAGACTCTTGTAATATAATCTGCCTAAGACGTCTTTATCAAATCTAATTATCTAATCATCACAAGCATTTTCCGCGGGAATATTACTTACCTTTTTTGTCCCCGAAGAAGAGAGTTTGTTGTGCAGGGTTTGACCACTGGAGGGAAGTGTTATCATTGTAATCCACACGACAGGTCATGTTGGCTGTGGCCCCCTCCACCACCGTCACATTCTGAGTTATGGGGAACTGACCCTGGCTACCTGTAGGATTATAAAACACAGTTTGAGGTCATGGTTGTGACATGAATAGATTGCTGTATACGGCCAGTTTTTAAATGTCCTTTCACAGAATCGCATTAACCATTCAGGCTTGACACCTTGCAAACTTAATGTTCTGTCATATTGCCCAGTTACATTAACGTCTTCATTACATCAAACCAAAGATAGCTTAATGGGAGCCTGGTTGTCATGGTCCCCAGCCTTTGACAGCTGTAGGAGACAGTGATTTTTTTCATGGAAACAATGGTAGGTTTTAATCTCCCAGAGTGCTTTCCTTGCTTCCTTATTGCTGGGCTCTAATTGGTAGCATGGCCTAATTAGAGGTAGTCATGTTCTGCTGTGGAGTGTATAGCTGCAGCTGGGTGGTAAATTGACACATAATCCTAGACACCGTGGGCCTTCGATCCGAGTGACTGCCGTGCCCCGAAACAGCCGCTCGTCACAGTGTGTAGAAGAATCCAAATGAGGCCTAATCACTCAGCCTTGCTGGATTTTACCTTCTTATTCCACATTTGTACTTGTCGTCTCAGCATAGTCCCCTAATTACATTGCAGACGCATTTCTATCCCGCCTGTGTTTTATTGAACTCTGCTAAGCTTCAGAAACAGATGTCTAAAACAATACTCCTTCGTAGGGAATTGTGATAAGACAAAGTGTAGGCTAATATGAGCCTGAACAGGCTAGACCCTTAAAGGATAAATTGTGTTAAAGCATTAAAGCTTTCTAGTTCATGCTTGAAGCTAATGCACCGCCTTTTCCTGGATACATTTCACTGTCTAAAAGCTAATCTTTGCACATTTTTTTTTTCTCTTGATTTTACACGTCTGCTTTGGTTTCCATTAGTACAGTAATGTGACTGAATTTGAAGGTGACATTGTCTCTCCCAGGTACAGTTCACCACAGGGACATTTCAACTACGGGAGCAGCTGTCTGCCTCATTAGTCCAGCTCACACATGGGAGCAGAGGAGGCTGGGACAGCCATAGGTCTGTGGACCTTCCTTGACCTCGATTGTCCTGATGGAGACCATTGTCAGAAAGAGGTGAAGGTGAGGCTGACTATAAATAGTAGAAAAAATATTCCAAATTACACACTTTACATATACACCGTATACATCAGCCACAGCAGTAAAATCACTGACAGGTGAGATGAATAACACTGATAATGCTGTTGCAATGGAATGTTGTGCTAGAAAACCTTAGTTGCTTGGATTCATGTGGATGTTAACTTGACACATTCTGCATAAAGTCTGTTGCAGAAAAAGCAATGGCACGTCAGTCTCCACCAGCAGTGCTCCACCCTCTAATCGACAGGATCTAAAGGCTGTGCTGCCAATATCCAAGTGCTAGAGACCACGCGATACCCCCATCGGTCTTGTGTCCATTTCCATAGGAGCACCAGTTGTTTTAACAACAAGAAAAAGGACCTATACAATAGCACACATTTGCTATTTTAATATTGTGGCTTTATTGATCAACTACCTGTTCACTGCTCAATCAGTAACACTTCTCAAAATGCTTTTTAAATGCTTTCTTTAATATCTGTTCAGATATATCAGAGTTTATGATATCTTTGTTATTGGCTTTTACCATCTATTATTACTTTGTATTGCTGCATAATTTAATCTCATTGTCATCATTATTATTACTCCAATCACTAATAAAATGTGACTTAAAAAATGCCATCATCACAAAAATTCAAATGCAGCTGAGTAGGAAATGCTGATGCAAATCCATTGTGTGTGGGGTACCATGTGGAGGTGTTGTTGTCAGTTTCTGCATAGCTTTTTTTTTTCTTCATATAATCTCTTCAGTATCTTTGCTGCATGTCTCCAGAGTATACTGTTCACTGTTCACAGAGAATGCTATAAAAATAGGTAAAACCCAAACAGTAATGAATATTACTGTCAATCCCTCAGGTTTTACCCTAGTTTGAGTAAAAAAACAAAAAAACAAACAAACAAAAATTTATTTTAATTATGCCTGCAAAGCCAATAAAGGCTTTTCACATATTCAGAGGTATGGCTATGCTATGAATATTGTTTTTGGTGGTGTTTTCAAGGTTCAGGTGCACTGGAGCTAACTGATCTTTACTTAATAAATTCATGAAATTCCACTGTCTTGACATTCTGTAGGAGTCTAGAGTGAGAAAATGCTGTCCTTTCTGAGGAAACATAATCCCCAGTGCCAGCTACAGAGTGTATTTCATTTTTTCTTCTTCTTTCTTTTTTTTTTTCCTTTTTTGAGATTGTGAGTGGAGGGCGGCCAGCTTTAATTCTACAGAACAGTGGCAAACAATATTCTAGAAAGTCAATGAATCACAAACTGCCAGAAGGATACTACACTGTGGTGTGCAACCCTGTACACTAACCTTTAAAGAAGGAGGGTTCAGCAGCATACTACAGGTGCACAGATGTCTTTGCAACTACATGTATTCATGAATAATTTTAAAGCGTAAGCGTTCTAGTAATTAAGGGGTAATTAAGATCTTGTAACAACTTGATAATTCATGGGTGATTCACCCATGTTACCTGACCGTCTTCAAAAACATGCAAGAATTTAGATACTGTTGGATCAATGTTTGTCCAAGCTTGCAATAGGCTATTTTGAGGACATTTTAGCACATTACAGCTAACAAAACACAGGTCTAAATAAATAAGTAATGGCTGAACTGCATTTAGCTGTTATAGTTTCAGGATCTTGATATATTGAGGCATACTGTCTCAGCCATACTCTCATGGTGTGATACCAGTGATAATACTGCTTTCCCTTCGATTAAATATCCCATAATTTGAACAGTATCTGCTAAAGTTAAGTGAGTTTTACCAAATGAGTGGAACAAGGCATAACATATGTGAAATGATGCAAAATGTGATATGCATTTTATACTCAACGTATTAAAGTCTGGTGACCTTGTACTTGGAGTTTCAACTTGAGCGGAGGTAAAATGATCGGTGTGCAGGGTCTTTTCTAATGACTACTGCACTGTTGAAGTGGACAGATGGATGCCTAATCGAACATCTCCCGAAGAAGAACACAGGCACACACTGGGAAAAAAAAGTAAAGTACAAGCTACTTTGACGTGAATCTTCATAGTATCAGATTATGCTTTGTAGATAAACACCTTTACATGCACAAAGGCTGTATTTGCTTTTCTTTGATGAAAGTAAGAAACAGAGTGACATAAATATTGGAGCCCTTTAAAAACTGTAGCTTCAGAGCATTTAGTTATTTAGAAAAATAAATACATAAAGTGGGAAGTGACATAAAGCCAGAGAGTTATTTTTAAACAGCAGAAGCTTTCATAAGAATTTTTCAAAGGTACAGGTTTATTGGAGTCAAATTTTAAAAAGTCCAGTGCAATAGCTGTTTTGGAAAGATGGATGGATCTATCTGTCTGTTTAATTTGTATTATCTGTCTCCAAACGAATGAAAGAAAACATTGAAAACGCTGAGAAAAGTAAGCAAGGATGTGTAGTTTGTGTTGAGTCATGGCTGTATTTCCCAGTGAATAAAAACAAACTGTAGAAGTAATAGAGGTATTAAGGTTGTCTGCTCTACTGATGATCCAAGACGACTCCGTGAAGTGTGGTGATGAAATGAGGAATAAGCCTGCACTTTTGCAAGATGTTTCGGGGGAGGATAGGCCATCCTTTAAACACAACATTTTTCACCTGTGCAGGCTAAAGAACTTCAATACTGGGCATTGCTATATCCTTTTTTCACTGGTTAGGTGTATTATACTGAAAAAGAGGGGGATACTTATTTTCAGGCAGTCACAGCTGAAGGTTGACAGCTTGCACATATTCACAGCAGACAGGATGCAACCTGCCTGCCGTGACAGTGAATAGGTGAGGATTGAGTGACCCAAGATGTCTTGATGAAACTAACCGCTGCCCTGTGATACATGAATACCATTAATGTTTGCTTTTTCAAGCTGGATACTCTGCTCCTTTATGTGAGAATACCACTGAGTGCTACAGTTTAAAAAAAAAAAAAAAGTCAATATCTGATGTCATGGGTGCTTCTCTCTCCACCGCTTTCCAATCCAGCCTCCCTACAGCTCTGCAGAAAGGGAGGTTAAGATTAAAAGCATAAAATGATGAAACCTTAACTGAGTGAACCCATTTAACCCAAAATCTAAATTATTATATTGAAGTCCAAGATTTTATTGTTTTGCTATAGTGACGTTACTTTAATTAAAAATATCTTGAAGGCATCAGTCTGCTTATAGGCCTTTCTCTTAAACTACAAAACTACAAATGGTCCCTTTGCTAGCCTTTTCCCATTTTGCAATACAGTTTTATTTATTTATTTATATATATATATATATGTGTGTGTGTGTGTGTGTGTGTGTATATATGTATATATATATATATATATATATACATATATATATATATGTGTGTGTATATATATATATGTGTGTATATATATA
>VUQR01009789.1:0-20237 GCA_015108515.1 Hemichromis elongatus | reverse complement strand
CGTTTCATAAAGCTCAATAGACGAGTGAAAGAACAATTTCACAAAATGGAAATTTATCCGGAAAGCTGCTCCGGGACATCTGCGACGTCATCTCCAACATCAACATCTGGACTGGAATCAACAAAATCTTCTAGTCTGGATAAAAAATCGAAAGGGAAAACATGTGTCTGGATGTACAAGAAAGTGTTGAAAAAAAGAGTTCGCAAAAAGATAAAAGCCACTGTTAGTGACCTGCAGTCCATGGACTCTGGGAGTGGAGGTGAAAAACCCAAAGAGAAATCACGTTTCATAAAGCACAATAGACGAGTGAAAGAACAATTTCACAAAATGGAAATTTATCCGGAAAGCTGCTCCGGGACATCTGCGACGTCATCTCCAACATCAACATCTGGACTGGAATCAACAAAATCTTCTAGTCTGGATAAAAAATCGAAAGGGAAAACATGTGTCTGGATGTACAAGAAAGTGTTGAAAAAAAGAGTTCGCAAAAAGATAAAAGCCACTGTTAGTGACCTGCAGTCCATGGACTCTGGGAGTGGAGGTGAAAAACCCAAAGAGAAATCACCTGTGCCAATGTTCAAGATAGCAGTGAAAAATCAATTTAACAAAAATCTGGAAACATCCTCTGTGATGCCTCACACATCGCCTTCAACATCAACATTTGGGAGCAGAAATTCCTCCTGGGAGCCTTCTGCGCCACTGTCATCCGCTGAGGCTGAGAAACTGTCCAATGACCTTGCCTCTTTGCTCTTCATTAGACTCGTAAAATCTAAAACTGAGACTGAGCAGTTTTTTACCAGGAGGATATCCGTTTCAAAACAAGCATCACTCAGTGTCATCAACCATCTAATAGACTTGATGCAGCCTGAACTCAGAAGCTCAGAGTCTGCCGCAGGTCTGATAAGTGAAACAAAACTGTTCAACAAGAAAATGGCCAAATCCCTCATCAAGGAGTTTGGCTCCCCAGACATTGTCTTACTGGCTGCAGTGGCAGAGGATCCAACTTTTGATGAGGCGGTGATAAGGTATCTGAAAATCCACCTTGGAGTCGTCCCTGAACCTCCACAGAAGTAAAAGATTTCAAGGTTTTTTTCAGAGCTGGGTAAAGCTGTGCGAAAACCCTTTAGGTGGTGCATTAAAGCCAACAAGGCAACAATGACCACTTTGGCTTTTCCCCACTGCCCTGCTTCTTTTAAAATCTTGAAGCAGGATTTTAGCAGCTAATCAAAAATTTTAAACATCACCATAACATTTTTTAATTAGCCCTCAAATCCAAATTTTAATAACTGCAGTTTACGCCATCTCGTCTCCTTTTTGATTTCCATCACACCCAACCGGTCGCAGCGGACGGTCGCCCCTTCCTGAGCCCGGTTCTGCTACAAGTTTCTTCCTGTTATACGGGAGTTTTTCTTCCTCACTGTCGCCTCGTGCTTGCTCAAAGGGGATCATTTGATCGTTGGGGTTCTCTGTAGTACTGTACAGTTTTGACCTTACAGTACAAACAGCGAGAAGATATTGTGATTTGGCGCTTGATTTTTAAAATAAAAAAATCCAAATTAAAAATACATTCCAACTTTTTTCATTCCAATTTTAAGATCATCGGAATTCCAGCGCTAAGCCCCGCCCACATTCCAGAGCACGTGGGCTGGGATTGGCTGGCAGCTATATCAACCATCCAATCCCTGCCCTGAGTGATTCTCCCATTGAAATACATGGTAAAATTTTTGTTGAAAAAAGTGGAATGCCTTAAAAAATATAAAAGTTAAAGACGAGAAAAGTAGAAGCACACCTTTCCAAACGAAAAACATACAACATTAGCTGTTAAAATAAGAGAGAAGTTCAGCTTGGCTTCATTTTTCAGATCATGAAGCAACATCCAGCTTTTATAATGGGATAGGATGCTGATGCTTCAACTTTTTAACACGCACATGTTTCGCAATGCTTCTGAAGTGAGGTTCAAACCATCCACGTCATGGCTGACTGAGGTTTCAGTGTGTTTCACCCATTTTGATAGATGGCTTTTTTGGTATTTCTAGGCAGGCGATGTGCCAGGACCCACATGGTTTACTATGCTCAGTAATTTGGGCTTAATTACTGAATTAATGTTTTTGACATTACAGCTTCTTCTACTACTTGCAAGCATCCATAAAAACATGTATATAAGAAAACCGAATTATCTTTGCCGTGGATTGTAAAGACCAATATAGATGTTACCAATATAGTTTACTTAGAACACTGAACTGCACAGTGTAATTTTAAAATGATGATGATATTCAAATGATTACTGTCATATAGACAAGAGAAACGGAGACTACTGGGTGAGCTGCACTGACTTACATCAGTAGAGATAGTTGCAGTGCACTGTTAATTCATTAAATGATCTAAATAGAAACAACCTGCATTCAATGAAAAAATAAAACATTTAGCCCTAACTGCAATCTATTATATTTTCTGGCTTTAAAGAAAACGTTATTATCAAGTAACTTAATCTTCACTCTAACCTGTTACATACCTGCTCATTACTGCACTTCTAATATGCATACTTAAAGAGTATTCATAGTTAAAAGAAATCAAACCAAATCACATAAAAAGCAGGACATATAAGCCAAACTCCTGACTTGGACTGAGTAAAACATCACTCCTACATGGCTACGTGTTTCTGTCGTTTACTTTGAACACTTAATGACTTTACTGTGCCCTCGTCGTTTATCGTTTTGGTTACAATTTTAAACTATACTGTCACTCTGTAAACCTTCAGCTAGAGGGCCCACCTAACAAATTACTACAAAACCGAAGTGTTCTGACTGACAAACGTTATGTGGTGCCAACACATCAGACTCTGCTAGCACTAACAGCTACTTATGAATCAACTGAGTCGAAATTCACGACTTTCAAGGCGAACCTAACGATCGGTTTTAAACTACTCTCTAATATCGGACATATCGAGAGTTTAGTCTAATTAGTTCAGATTTTTCTGCCATAATTTTCCTGACGTGGCACAGCGGAACACGTTAGCTTCCTTAGCGTACACATACGTGGCCTTTATGTTTGACTACTTTACCGGTAGGCTAGTAGTCATTAGCTTTTGCTAGCTGTGTTACCCTGTAGCCACCGGGCCTTTGCTAGGTGCTAGAACACGACTAGAATGCCAGGTAATTTCTCCAATCCAAAGCTAACCATGGTCAAAACGCATCACAAAGTAATACACAAGCAATTATGGTGAGTGTTCGGTTACCTTGTTGGTAGGAACAGATCTTAATCTTTTGAAAATGGTAAGGATTTCGGTCTTATTTGGTTCCGTAGCCATCTTGACACTGACGATTTCTATAAGCTGACGTCACTACGGGAATTAGTGTGGCCCAAAACTCAAAAAGATTAAAAAAGTCATCCGTGGTCATGTCCGTGGTTAATTTCATAACGGAATCAGTACACACGCTTGGTAAAGTCCTTAGTTTTACTTTATGCACATATTACTTTCTGAACCAGCTTTTGCAAAATTTATTCAGTGGCTCTATTTATTGGTCTTGACGACTACAGTTCTTTGAAAATTCTATACACTTAGTTATTAGGCAACTGTGTCAACACAAATAAATAACAACAGCAAAATAACTTATGTTTATCTATCTATATCTATCTATCTATCTATCTATCTATCTATCTATCTATCTATCTATCTATCTATCTATCTATCTATCTACAGATGTGTACATAGATAGATATACATTGGTCATCATCACATGATATGCATCCATGAAAATCCGCATAGTGCAAAATAAATGACTTGACTTGATCATTTTGACCAGTGGGTCAGAATTCATTTTCACATAATACAAACACAAAAACATTTCTGTCCGATGAGATCAGGTCATTCTGGTTATTTCGTTCCCCGCCTCTTTAGTCTCAGAGATTGAAACTGGCTGAACAAGCTTATGCACGAATAGATTCTGTTAGGCGTCATGGAGGCAGGTGTAGTTCTCCTGCTGCTGTTCCCATTGTTGGGGATTGGGTCGTCTCTCAGCTTTTATGGAGACAGCATTAGTTTCATGGCTCCAGAGAAGAAAATGGATGGGACATTTCAGGTAATACAACATAGTTAAATATGCTGAAGCTTTCACTATATTCTTTTTATATTGAGATTTATCATGATAGTGAAAGATTGGTATAATGGATCACAGCACAGATGAGTTTTTATTGAGTGTAATAATGCAGGCAAAAAGTACCAGATACTTTTTTTTTTTTTTTTACATTATGTGACCATACAGCCACATAGCCAGTTGTGAAGAAGCCTAATTGGAATGTAAAACACTTGCACACAATCCCAACATCTTCTTGTGATGAAGAAAATAGTTAACACTTTCATGCATGTTGTACAACAATTTCAAAGCTTTTCAATATTTTTTTGCAGAAAAAACATCAGAAATCTCCAATGGTGGATAGTAATGATAATGTGCCATTTCAGTGTCAATTAAAAGCTTTTATTCTACAATATACAAGTACAAAAACAGGAGCACATTAAGTGTGGGTTCATTTGTCAGGGAGTGATAACGTGTGTGTGGCTATGAATTCTTTGTTTTCTGTGAATTCTTGTGTTTGCACACATTCAATAATGGCGTATTTATTCTGTAGTTAGGGTTCTGTGTGATATGATCACCATGTTTAATTAAACATTATAAAAATTATAATTATAATCTAAGACAAAAACAGGAAGAAGACCATCATGTGTGAGTGTGAAACAGTTGGCAGGAGAATAAATGGGGTTTGATTCATTTTTTTTTTTACAAATCAGGGACTTTATTAATCAGTTTATCCAGCATTACAGAGCTGAAAACACGGAGTAAATACATTTACTTTCTTTACAGAAATCTGGTCCATTTAAAATTAAACTTGGCTTTTACAGATGGTATAGTTTCCACATTCATAAGTATGCAAAAAACAACAGCAACTTGGGGAATAGGGGTTAGTTATTTATGATTTCAGCCCCATTTGAAATCATAAAGGAATGTTGAAAACTTTCCAGTTTGAGAGTACAAAAACTTGGGGAAAAACTGCATTGATTTGAATGTGCAAACAATTCAGATTTTTGCAATGTGCACAGAAAATGTTTTATTTTTTCAAACCCCTCTAGGTGAACTTTTATCACCGGCAGAATGGCAAAAGTAACTGTCAGGATCAGTCATCTTTCTCATGTGATAGTGATGTATGTACAGGCTTTAACGAGTCGAGCGTCCTGCAAACAGACCAGGACAACGCAGGCCACGGCCTCTGGTGCCAGTCTGAAGGACACGCAACAGCAACCGTCCTGACTAATAATACCTCCTTTTCTCTGAGGTAAGTCCGGGGCACAATGAGACAGCTTATCTGATTACTAGTTACTCTGGTGTATCTCATAGACTGAAGGGAAAATTGTATTTAGAAAATACTGCAAGTTTGGGAGTTAACAAACATTTTCTAGTATAACTGGATCGATTTATTAGCAGTTGAGAAAAGTCAGTGTTTGTTAATTTACCTGTCCACTTGCTGTGGGATCCGTAGTAAGTGGACTCATCATGAGGACTGGTCAATACATTTTAAATTGTTTTGCTATTATTTTTTCTATTGGCTGATCAGATTTAATCTTTACTTTGAAAAACAAAAGGCTTAAAATGAAAGTATGAGCCTCTGTTTAAGGAAGTGGAGCCTAAGTACACCTCACACCCTGCATTTTCCAAAACGCAGTATCTGTCAGTGTTGTTTTGAGAAGTAATAATCAGCTTCTCGTTCCACCACGCTGGCTGACTGTCACACTGGCTGGGACACTTGAATAGAACACGAGTGTGGCATTTGGAATATTTTTTGTTGCTATGTGAGCCCAGCCATTTATGAGAAACACCTGGGTGTGAACAAATAAAAGAATGAAACATGGCGTTAACTGTAGCATCAAAATGGGGAAGGGACTAGTACTTATATAGTGCCTTTCTACGCTGAGTGTCACACACACACACACACACACACACACACACACACACATTTATATGGCGCTTTTATCTATACTTAAGCACATTTACACACACTCACACTGCGATGAATGCATTGAGGGCAGCTTCGGGTTCGGGACCTTGCCCGAGGGCACTTCAGCACATGGACAGAAGAAGCTGGGGATCAAGCCACTGACCTTCTTATTAGCAGATGACCTGCTCTACTACCTTATCCACAGTTGCTCCATATCAGCTCCTCATAGTTTGGAAACACCAACAAATCAATAATAAACACAATTCTGTCTTGTAATGATGTAGACACTGAGGAGTATCTTCATCAAAATGCTTATGCTTTATTATAAAATACTCTCTTACCAAAGATGCATATAAAATCCAGACAGAGTTTTTTTACTTCTCAGATGGCAGCCGTTGTTGGTTCACGTGACGAGTGTAATTATGAGCGAATACATGTTTCACCTCCTTTTCAGGGACTCTCGCTGCTGCTGGGTGTCTAATGTTGAAGGGAAAACCCAGTGGACAACATCTGCTGAGCTGGACCTGGGAACTCGATCTGATACGTACTCTCTCAACAGTTGTCCCGTAACAGCAACAGTGTCCTATTTGCGGTACATGCCATTTTTATTTTTTGATTCACCATAAAACTATGAACCTGAAAATCTCACATAAATATCACACGATCATTAGTTGTTAAATTACTGTAATATGAACTAATATATGATGGCTGTTCTTGCAGGGTGCCTCAAAACTGTTTTTCAAGGATTCGTATTCTGGCACATGATCCAGATGGGGATGAAGTGAAATGTCGCTTTGCTACATCTGGGCCCCAAAACTTAATTCTAGACGAGGTAATTTGGACCAAATGGGGGCTTTAATGACCTTCAGTGTGGTCATCTGATATAACAATAGTCCATAGCATTATAATCCACTAATTTTAGGAATAGCTATATATTAATTTTCTCCTGTTGCATCCATTGTTGTGTATGGATGTGAGAATGATCAAATTGTTGCAAACACTAAAGCGAATGTCTGAGTGGATCTATCTTGCACTGTGGAAGACCTTTTTAAATGGCCCATAAGACAAGAGGAGTGCGATTATGAATAACAGACAATTTGCTGTTTACTTTTATGCAGCTCTTCAAACTTTGGTTATGGGAAAGATGGGGGTCAAATAGTGCCTGGCACTGGGACACTGGTGGTTTGATGTGATGCATCACATACATGCTACATAAAATTGGGAGTTCAGAAGCTCTATAAACACCTTTGGCTCTTTGTCACAGTCAAAATGTACAAAAAAAGTATTTGTACATCATGCATTTCTAATCAGGGAGCTACAGGGATTAGGTCAGGGGTATTTATAGAAGTAACTGGACGTAAGGTTTCCCATTGCATTTTATTAAGATGATCAATTATTTATCTTTCAGTGGTTTTAATGGTGTGATTGATCAGTATGTTCTGCATGTTTACAATATAGTTGATGTCCTAGTAACATATTTATAATAAACCCATTTTTTAAAAAAAGAGTTAGCCAACTTGCATGTGCTTACTTGCAAAAAGAGAGAATAAAATCTTAAACTAGTAAAATAAAAACTTTAAAACTGTGAAAAAAGATTAATGTAATGCTTTAATCATAAAATCAGCTACATTAGTATGGCTTTGGATTTATTAGAAGTATGTGTTTATGCACTGAGGAGCTCAACAGAGCAAGGCCCTAAAGTGTGACTCACATATAGGTTAACAAAAATGCAATAGAACCTGTGCTGACTAGGCAAGTGTGAAAAGAAAAGAAAAACAAAACTGTCAAAATACAAAACAGATGGCTACTAATGAGCAGAGTCATGTCCATTTGTTATTCACGCCCCTTTAGCCTACATGCATACTGACAAGTACAGGCGACATTCAAACTGGAATCCACGTGTTTGAGTTGATGTTAGAGGACTTCTCCACCAAAAACATCACGCTGACCTACTCAGATGGAACATCGGTATTTCGTGAGGCCTCTGGCATGAACTCACCTCCTCTCTGCAAAGTAAAGCTGCAGTTTTCAGTTGAGAGTAAGTGATTCATAATATGTATAATATATAATTCATATGGCCAGTGTGACACAAACATAATAAATGTCTCACCCCAAGATTACTGGATATATATATAGACACAAGTGGAATATCATAAATAAAATCTTAAATATAACAAAAAATCCAAAAGGTCATGTCAAAAAGGTATTTTTAAACATTACCATTAAAACCTTTTCATGTGGTTTGGTGATTTAGAAAGACAAAAAAAATAATGACTCAGTACAATGAGTCCCAGTCTCCACTTGAATCATACCTTTTATAGGGTATATAGCTGAATATAAAATATTATAATAGTATAATAAATATTGGAGGCAAGTGAAATTTCTAATTACAGTGTTTGGAAATATTTGCTTATTTTTGATTCCAAAGCTGCTTCTAATGAACTTATATCTCAACCAAAAATTATCTATTTTTTTTTCTTGTTTTTTTGTCACAAATAATTTCGGATAAAGAAAACTGAAAGTCAAATATGTTTATTTTACTTTTCTGACTTTTTTTTTTGTTTTAGTCCTCCAGCCAATACCAAAGTGTGAAGCTGGTTATGTGCAGCCCATATTCTTGTACAGAACCCCTTCACACGGTGATGTTCTTCATGCCACTGTGGGCCAGACGTTTCAGCTTTATGCTCAAGCTCAAGCTCGTCATGCCAGGTGTTTAATTACTGAAATTATTAATTATGGCACCAGCTTTGCCTAAACAAAAACCCTGTAATGTTGACATAATACTCAGAGAATAGCTGTGGATTGCGTGTGTGTCTGTGTAATGTTTATTCATTTCCCTAAAGCATCCACGACTTCCAGGTCAGTGGCCCCCAGAACATGACCAAAGTGTTCAAAGAGGATGTGCTCGGAAAAGCCGAAGTCACTCTGAGCTGGACACCACAGCACAGTGACCTGTACAGATACGTCCCAGTATGCTTCACTGCAGAGACAAATGACACGTGAGTGCCTTTATAGATTTCTCTAAGGTGTTTTATTTTTAAAGCAAGCATTTTAAAATTATAAAGATTATTCACAAGTGGAAAAAATTAAGACAGATGCCAATCCGATGAACAGAGTAACATAGTGTACGTTGTTAAGTACCAGGAGAATTGCCAGGATTTATACATTGAGAAAACCAAACAACCTCCTGGACAGGGAGGAACGCCGGTTTGAGCACGAAGTCAAGGAGGCCATTTACGCCTGAATCGAGGAGGGGGGCTAAGGGTACATCTGTCACCATCTTACAATGCTGTGATTGCAGCCATTCCCCAACTTTCTGTGAATGGTACTCATGGCCATTGATCAATGAGCTTTGATCAGTGGTTGTTGATGAATGGTCATGAGAATTTGCATGTTAATGATCAAGAAACCTCCCAGCCCATTGTTCCTTCAGTTTCAGTCATTGTGCAAATGTGCTGTTTATAAGGTTGGGGAACCTGCGGTGAGCTGAGACTGAAGAAGTCACTTGGATGAGTGATGAAACGTTTCTCCCTAATATAAAATAACAAAAAATAGTCATTAAGTTCTTGTGGGTGTTTCTGGCACTAACAACTCTTGACATTTCACACACTTTAATGTTAATATTAAGTATTTTAAATTAATACTTTTTACACTGTAGCTCAATATAGTTGTTACACATCTTGTTGTGTTGTTGATAATTACTAAAGTTAACATTACATTAAATTTGTCTTTTTTTATATTTTCACCTAAATATCTTCTTTCTTTTTTTGTCATTAAGCCAATCAGAGATGAGGTGTGTTGTTGTCTTGGTGACCCAAGCATCTGCCACACGAGGTTCGTAAACACCTGCTATCTGTCTTCACAAATGAGCAATGTGTGTAATAAATAAAACTACCATGGCAACAGCGAAAACACTGCTGGCCATTAGTTCAAAAACCTGTGTATCTGTTTTGCTTCCCGTTACCACAAAACCTCTAAAAGTTCTAGTACTCTCTCCTAAAAAATAAAATTAAAAAAACTTTAGTAACTTTTAAAACTGCCAAAAAAACGGTGTTCTCCTATTAAAGAAGTACCTGAGTGTTTATTTGCATTTTCGTATTCAACTCCATTTCCAAAAGATTTGGCATTCTGTAAAATATTAATAATAATATTGCAATAATAAAAAATAAGATAATTTTGAATAAATAAAGTTGGGGTAGGTCAATGCTTTCTTCTGTAGAATTTCCTCCTTGTTTTTAACAGTCCCAGTTACTAAGAGTGTTGTCCCATTTTTCACTGATATTTGATTCTAGCTGCACAACAGACCAGAGTCTGATTTGTTTTATGGTTCACTTCCTGTTATAATAAATGTATTTAGTTGGTTACAGGTCTGGACTGCAGGCAGGCCAGTTCAGCACACAAACTCTTCTACTATGAAAGCGTTGATGTTGTAATAGATACAGTATGCAGCACAAGCTTTGTTTTGTTCAAATCTAAATGATCTTATCTGAAAAATATGTAATCTGTGTGGGAGAGTATGCTGGTCTAAAACCTGTTTTTAATAGTAGTAATACCTAATCTTCCAATATCTCGTCAAAGTTCTCTATATTAAGAGAACTTTGACGAGATATTCGTCATTATTATTCAGATTATATTAAATCTGAATAATAATGTCATTCTGGTTTTTTGCACATCCGTGAACACCTGCCCATCTTTACTTCTGGGATACTCTAACATTTGCAAAATAGTCCTCTAGCTATTACCCTTTAGTACTGCTTACTTTTCCTGCTTTTTGTTGCCATCAAAATCAATATGAGCTAATATTTTTTATGAAATAGTAAAAAGTATTAGTTTAAACATGTTGAATGTTTTCGAGAATAAATTTAGTAAATAAATTTAGATTTTTTTAAAAAAAGTTGTAAATCATGGTTCCAAATATACTTAATAAAATGTTTTATTTAATAGATTCTTTTAAATAATGTAATTAAATGCATGGGTGCATTATGTTGGATATTTTAGTTTTTGTTTTTATATAAATTTTTATTTTCAGTTCAGTATACTTTAGTGTTTTTTTGCTAGTTGTCTCACAAACTGACATAAATTATTGTTTTAGTCAGATTTCAATATTGTTTTTGTATGTTTCAGTTCATTTAGTCTTATTATCTAATTAATATTATTATTCTGATAACTAAGTAAAATGTAATTTTATTTAATTTAATTTTTTTTATTTTTTTATGGTGTTGAATATGAATATGTAGATATCATATGGTAAAATACTTTAGTCCTAATAGGTAGCTAATGTAGATTGTGATGTTTACAGGCAAGGCCACTGTTTATTGCTCAACCAATAAGATGACAGTGACCCTTGATAAAGCTTCCATGCCCGGCATTGACGAGAACTTTCTCAAGCTGAGTGATCCGTCTTGCTCTCTTACCTCCAACAGCACTCACATCATGGGTACAATGTCCTTCAGCACTTGTGGGACAAAAATTGAGGTTTGGAAAAACTTTTACAATTCTTTGTAGGTCAAAGTGTTTTTTTGTTGATGAAGACCAAATAATGAGTTTGTAAAATAAGCCAGTTACTGTATGTGACAGTTAGAAGAAAATTGCAGCTCGTTACACTGATTAAAAAACTTTGCAATCAGTGACCTCACAACCATTGATCATTATCCTCACAGCAACTAATCACTTTCCTTTTGTGTGTCTTAAATACAGGATAACGGTGATTATATCATTTTCAAGAATGAGATCAACTCCTTTGAGCTGCCCAATGAGATTATAACTCGAAGGAAGAAAATTCAAATCGGTTTCTCATGCCAGTTTCCCAAAGCCATCAGCGTCTCCAATTACTACAATCTCCACAACGCTGACTACATTTTCACCGAGTCCAACTTTGGAAGCTTTGGCTACACTTTTGAAATTTTTCACAACAACAGCTTTACAAATAGAGTGGAAGCCAGTGCCTATCCAGTACAAGTTGAACTGCTGCAGACTATTTTTATGGGCATTCAAGCTAGTTCAGAATTACCAAATGTCATGTTGTTTGTTGAATCATGCAAAGCCACTCCTGACAACAACCCTGAAAACACCCTCTCGTACTACATCATCAGGAATGGGTAAGTGCTGGTGCTTTCTGCAACTGTACATTTATTGCTTAAAATAAAAAAATATATATATTAAAAAATAATAATGTTTTGAGAGGAGTATATTTTAGCTATAAAAAATGAGTTACTTATACTTACTTATTAAATGTCATCTTCCATTTACATTGCATTGTATAAATGACCAACAACGTCTTTCAGGTGTCTAGAAGATGAGACAGTAGTTGTTTACTCATCTAATCAAACTACATTCAACTTCCAAGTTCAAGCCTTCAAATTTACTGGAAACTATGACCAGGTAACTGGTAAACCTGATATCACTGCTTTCCTGCTGTTTTTCATCCATATTCCAAGTGTGAAAAAGTTTAGTTTTATTTTTTTTTATCAGGTTCGACTAATAACTGTATACACCGATCAGACATAACAAAATTACCACTGACAGGTGAAGTGAACAGTACTGGTTATCTCATTTAGGAGTGTGGCGAGGCATGGTCTGTGGAATGGCTGGATGTTGGTGCACCTGAGCTTCATCAGCACATCACTCCTCCCCATATATGATTTAACTAGGGCGTTGTTGTTGTTGGCTAGCAGCTGGGATGCTGCAGCAGGAAGAGTTGTAAACAACAATTAAAAAAAAGCATGTTGGAGTGAGTTAAAGTGTTACGGTGGTGCCAAAACCCAGGAGGCGGCATGGTGGATCCATGAGCGAGCCAGCGGAAAGAATCGCTGGCCCAAAGGGTCGCCGAGATAGCGGCTACATGGAGGGTGGAGCAGGTGGTGGTGTCCGGCTGACAGGTGGAGCAGCCGAGGGACCGATCTGAGCACCAGGTGAAGCTGATTCTGAGTGTGGCAACTCAGGTCGGTTCCCGGCAGACGCCACCACCGGGACCACCGGCGTCCCTGGATCGCGTGGCAGAGACGGGGGTCTGGGCTGCTCCGGTGCTCGTGCTGGCTTCTAGAGTGAGGGCTGCCAAGACCCAGCCTACCTCTGCACCCTCACCTACTCCTCGGGCGGGAGCGGCTGGGGCCCAGCAGGTGTCTGCACCCATCCCTGCTCCTCAGAGGAGGGCCGCGGAGCAACCGCCATGTCCGCTACTCCACCACCATGCACAGCTGGTGGACAAGGCGCACAACGGACAATATTGTCCTAGCAAACCTTGGAAGAATAAGTCAACTGGATGAGTCATGAAACATTTCCATGACAGGTCAATTCTGTTTTGGCAGCTAAAGGGGGACAGTATTAGGGAGGTGGTCATAATATTATGCCTGATCGGTGTATATGCAGTTTTTAAGTTGTGGTGACTGTTGTAATTTACTCAGTAGAAGCATGTCAAGATGGGGGACTGGTGGTTAGACAAGTACTTGTTAAACAAAAGCCTTTACCCTTCCACATTGCAGGTGTATATCACCTGCTCTGTAATCCTGTGTGAGCCCAATAGTCCCTTTTCCAGATGTGCCCAGGGATGTCTGAAGGATCCATCACGCAGACGTAGGCGAGGCCTGAGCAGGGAGACAGTTAGCCACTACATTACCCAGGGCCCTCTGCTGTTTGTTGGGCAGCCTATTCCTGATACATCTGAGAACAGTCAGGATGTTCTGATGGAAAGGAGTGGCACGCTTCCAGAAGGTTAATCCATGGGTTATCAATCTTGTTTGATTGTCTCTCTGCATCCTTACTTGCCTGCCAGCTTGTCCAACCATCCATGTATTGATGTCTTTCAGTGAGTCCTCCACCAGATTCTCCAGGTACTAATTCAGGAGAAGAAGGTTGGGAAATCAGGAAGATCTTCAGCTCCAACATCTCCACCGCAGTCTTTGCCAGCGCCTTCTTGGTGTCAGTGGTGCTGTTGGCCATTATGGCTTGTTACTACAGGAATAAGAGAAAATCAGAAGACCGCAAAGTTCTCATAGCACCAGAATGGGAGAGTTAAACCTGGTATTTACTCACAGTTGTGTTTGTCTTACTTTCAAATTATTACTTTCTTCAAAGTCTGTCTGAAAACCAAATTTTATTTGTTTGGTGCATTAAATCTGAAAAGATGGCACACATCAGTCCTGCCAAAATACATTCAAATACTGATAGCTTGTCAAATAAAGTAGGTATCTTTTAATGTTATTCTTTATATGATCTTTGGTGGGATAATAACATGAATGTGTAGAAAACAAATTTAGAAGATACACGTTTGATTTAAACTGTAGAGTCAGAATTCATGTTGGAAGATGGCTTCACTAGGTGGCACCAACGGAGGAAGCCTTTCTACCATTGGTCCTTAACGGTGGGACTTTAAGACAGACTTGCTTAACTATATTTTTTTCTTTTTTTAAGGGTGATTAGTCTATATGTGGTGTCATGATCATCTAGTCCTTTAGGCAAAATGATTAGTTCTGATAGGGGTTGTATGTTAACATATCTAATACTCGTGCACTCACCAAATAAAGGCACAGGCTTTAAAGTCATGTCAGCCAATACTGAGATAAAGTCCATTGTCTCCACAGAAAACAATACATTTATTCTTTTGGGCAAAGAACAGTTTATGACTATTCATGAACTAAACTATCACATTAGTTAGAACTTCAAAGCAACATTGTATTCAAAACTGGTTTGGCCAGATTTTTTTTTTTCATGCCTATATAGCATCGACTTTCTGGAAACATTCTGCTTTTTGATTTTCAACTAAAGCTGTTGGCTTCTCAGTGAGATTAGCTGCAGATTCTGTGTTAGTGGTGGTGGTGGTGTGTGTGTGTGTGTGGGGGGGGGGGGGGGTGTCTTGCAGAAAAAAATATATGTTAATGTTTTCTGCAAAAAATGGCGAGCTTCAAAGACAACACATTAACATATGTAATGTTTGAAAGTGTAATAACATGTCATTCTGTCATTTAAATTGGATTTATTGGCAATAAATGGAATAGACTAGATTTACATTCTACTTGAAATCACATAATAAATGCTATATTGGGTGTGTACGCATGTGTTTTCATTTATTTATATAAAATTTGTTATTAAGTGAGAAGAGAAATCTAAGCCAAAGTAAGAAAGATGATCTGGACAGATTCTCAGAATGTCACATTGCTGTGGCAGCGTACTCGGTGCTCGCTCAGAAGTTTAGGGTGTTTTTTGCTGTAAAGAGGAGTTTTCTTCCTACTCAGAGTGTAGAGCAGACACTAATGTTTTTGTCACTTTTTACAGAATAAAACTCAAAGTAATGTCAGTACTTCCAAGCTTTAAATGCTGCACGGTCATACTCTCACTTGCACTCCATATTATGCATTGTTGATCTGCACTCAGCTGTTAGCACGGATGTTGCACACTCATACGTCATTGACATGAGACACTCTTACAAACAAAATCACAGTTTAGTAATACAGTAACACACCATGCTTACGGGAAAGTAACACTAATCTAATTACTTTTTTGCAATAGTAATCACTTACTTTATTCGTTACTTGAAGAAAGTAATCAGATTTCACATTGCTGCCCATCTCTGCATGCCCATGGGATTAATGAGGTCCAGTATTCCTTCCACCACTGAACAATGTTCTCACTTGAAGTCAGCAGTGCTCCATCCACCACTGTACAAAGTGCAGGTAGCGGATCACTTTCCCCTCCTGAGTTTGCCAGAATCTCTTCGAGGCAGTCAGAAAGTCTTTTTCCGTGGCCTCTCTGAACTCCTCCCACACCCAAGTTTTTGCTTCAGCCACTACCTAACCGCATTCTGCTTGGCCTGGTAGTACCCATCAGCTGCTTCCAAAGTCCCACAGGCTAACCAAGCCAGATAGGTCTCCTTCTTCAGCCTGGTGGCTCCCTGCACCTCTACTGTCCACCATTTGGTACAGGGATCACCACTACAGCAGGCACCAACCACCTTGTGGCAGCAGCTCAGTGCAGCTCTGTGGAATCAGCAATGGAGGTGCTAAACATTGTCCATTCGAACTCAATGTCCCCAGTCTCCTTCAGAATGCTATTGAAGCTCTGTTGGAGGTCTGAGTTGGTATTCTCCCAGACAAGCTAGAGGAGGTGGCCAGGGAGAGGGAGGTCTGGGCATCTCTGCTTGGGCTGCTGACCCCGTGACCCGGCCCCAGATAAGCGGAAGAAGATGGATGGATGGCTGGATCTCATTACAGTGAAAAAATCTATCCATCCATCCCTCCCTCTGTCCGTCCGTCCGTCCGTCTACTAGAAGGTGACATTTTAGGTGATAATTTATAGTGTCAAGTCTCATCCCAAGGTCATAAAAATATACCAATAAACAGCAAATTCTGCAGTTAATCTGGTGATTTACACTTTTAATTCCAGTTAATAGTTTTACTGGGTACGCTCTCGGTGAAACACACATAGTGACACATGAAAATGACACAACTGGTCAAATTGTACTTTATTAACACCAATTTGTTTTTTGTTTTGTTTGTTTGTTTTTAAACTAAGTTTATGATATATCTCTAAAGAACCTGTAGTGACTGATCTAGCCTGGAGGTTGTAATTTTGCTTAGCTTTCCTATAACACACCAACGCCTACTACAGCAGGTGTAAGCATTCAGAACTGACCAAACCTCAAAATATCCCTTACCTAAGGTACATTTACGGCACATGGCTTAGAGGAATGTATTGAACTGACCCCTTCATTGAGCAAGACAAAGGCCTGCCACACCTGGTGCACGGCCTTTTGTTACCTAAGTAATGTCCCACGAATACTCTCTATTCTCAGTAGTATTATTTTTCCAGGGACTTTCCCATAAAACACTTAAAAAAATGTCATGTGACACATCCTAGAATGTACACCCTATTTAGCTTTTCAAATAAGAGGGATTTTTAAGTTATCATCTATGCTGAGGGTCTTATTTAGCCTCTGTCACGGCTGCCGGGGCGAGCCGTGAGGTGTTGTAGAGATGAGAACCCAAGATGCAGGCAAAAGGTTGATAATTGAAGTGACGTTTATTTACAAAGTGGCAACGTGACAAAAACAGGCAAAGGAGGAAAGGGAGCTAACCAAAACCTAAACTGGGGAAAACTAAAGAACTAACCTGAAACCGTAATAAGCCTGAGTGAATATGGATGGAGAACAGAGACGCAGGGCACACACAGTTACATGGCATTAAACAGTAAACAGACAAGCCAACGACAAGCACACACCGACACCCACTATATATACACACATAAGGTAATCAAGTAATAGCACACAGGAGGGGAGCACAGCTGATTCTAATTCACACATGACGAGAGGAAGACAAGTTAACATGGTGACAACAGACACAGACCTTGAAAGTAAAACAGGAAATTTTATGCACACAAAAATGTCACTATGCAAACAGGTCTGAAAACATGGAGCAGCAACATGACTTCAAACTGCTAAACTCTGAGAATAATTCCACTGTTCTCGCTCAAATGCTGTTCTAGATCACAGTTTTGTAAATCTCTGAACACAAATTGCATCATTAGGTACACTTTGGTTAGGCCACAGAAGAAGACGAAGAGAAAAATAAGATTAGAGGAGGCCTAGCAGGCAAAGGCGGGATTTGTTTTAAAGTAAGGTGGAAAAACAGTTTCTGTTAACGTGTATATCTTCACCTGATCAAAAGAGAAACCACTGGGAGACCCACACTCATTTGAACTTGAACTACTCTGCATCTCACTTGATCACCTTCAGGATCAAACACTACCCCGCTGAGCGATGGTAGGCAGTTCCTTGGTACCCTGTAACAAGAGATTCAACTGAATCAGAAACAATCTCTAAAAAAAAAATCTATTAATCCTACTTCAGTGTTCACTGTTGTGAAAAAAAGTGTTTTTTGTTTTTTTTTCTGCAATGAGTTTCATCTGAGGAAGGCAAATCACGTGCCATCCCAGACTTTGTCTTTTTTCTTTTGGTCCCGAGAAAGGCCATTCATGCGTCACTAACAATACAGCACAATGATTTTTTGTCTCTTGTTTGTTTTGCTGTGTTTTGTGTTGACCTACTAAACATTGTTGGAAGCACAAACATGGATAGAGCTCAGTGAGTTCTCTGGATGACTTGGAAGTCACAAATAGGCCTGCACAACAGTGTCAGTACAGAATAAAGGTTTTACAATCTTTACGCCTTTGTACGTGCACTGCCGTTGTCATGGATTGTTAGGTTGGAGTTGGTGGGGCTGCTACGTTGTGGTTTTCGTTGTGGAAATCAGACTTAAACTGAGTTCCAGTTGAAACTTCTGACTGAGAACTTCCAGCTTCAGCTGGAATTCCTGCCTTGGTGATGCAGACTTTTCTCTTGTAACATCACTTGCTGTACCACGTTCTCTTCTTCACCTCCAGATAAACCTGTGCTCATATATAAAAATTGTGGTGTGGCAGTATGCAGATAGTGTGCACACTGCACAATCCTGTTGGTTCGGCATGATTTTGATTGACTAAAATATCCCCAGTGGGAAGAACACGCTTCATAAATCCCACAGTTTCCACAAACATGTTAGTACAAGCACAATAGGTTTAAGGTCAGTTTGTTTCTTGCAGCCATTAAGAGATGGACTTGCAGTTTGGATCATTGTCCTCTATTTTTACTCAAGTGAGCTTGAGCTTCAGGACACGCACAGATAGGCAAATATTGTCTTTCAGGATTTTCTGGTAGACAGCGGAATTCATGGAACCTGCATTTTGGGTCCACGATTCCTGCTGCACTTCCTTCATGTATCATTGATCTGCTCTTGGAGGAATTTTGTCAGTCAGTCACTCCTGGGATAGATTAGCGCGGTTCCAAGATTTCTCCATTTGTGGTTAATGCCTCTTAATGTGATTCTCTGGAGTCCCATTAATTTAGCAAAAGGACAATTACCCTTTCACACAGGACTTCCTCATCTGAATCTATAGCACATTTTCTAACCCCATATCTTCTACCACTGATAGTTTCGCTTGACATGTAAAACTTGTTGGGGATCACTAAATCAAAGGGTGAACATGGGAGGTGAAGGAAGAGTTCTGAGGGTTTAGAGCAGGCAATCATGCAGATTCTTCTGGATCTTCTGTGGGGACAATGGCATGCCTGGCCTTTTTGGTTAGTAACTGATTGTTACACAGAGACTCACGAAACCCAAGCAGGGAGCTCGAGAGAGGACAAGGGGTTGGGTGGAGGTGTTCTGGTACTTCCTCTTCTTCCGGTAGCCCTGATAGTTTAAAATATGGGATGGTTACGAATTTGGCAGTCAGTAGGCAGTTGCAGATGAACAAACACCATCCAAAGAAGAATATGTCTGTTGATAAAACGGTTCATCAAATGACCGTGTCAAGTTTCCAGCCTCTTGTGAGACAATAAGAATGGATTTTGAGGCAGCAGCTGCGCCGTGTTCTGCATTACCTGGTAAACATAATGACATTATCCCTGTGTGGGCTTCCACACAGGGACAATATCATTGCCTTTAGCTGTAAAACTTTTGGTTTACAGACAAAGGCACTTACCAATTGCAGCACAGAGACTCATAAAGCCCAAGCAGACAATCAAGAGAGGACAGGGGGTTAGGTGGGGGTGTTCTGGTACTTCCTCTCCATGCTGTAGCACTGAAATGTGTTGGTGACCGCTGAATCAAAGGCCGAACATGCAAGGTGAAGGAAGAGTACTGTGGATTTAGAGCAGGCACATCACACAGCTCCCTGTGGGTGTTTTGGATGGCTTGAATTCAAAGAAATCTATCGTCATCGATAATATGGTTCCACTGGGCTCATCAAATGACCACGTTAAGCATCCAGACTTGTGTAAATCAATACCATTGTATTCTGCGGAAGCAGCTGCGCTGTATTCTGTGTTACCTCGTAAGCATAATGACATCGTCACAGGGTGGGCTCGAACCAGGGTTTGTACCCAGCACATCTATTATGGCTCTGTTCCACTAGTACCGACTGGGCTTGACTTGGTATTTAGGGTTTTGCATTATATTGTAGCACGTAGTACCAGGTACTGGAATGAGGAATCTACTTCACGCCTGCAGGACTGCTTTGAAAATACAGACTGGGATTTGTTTGCGAGCACAGATCTGGACGAATATAGTTCATCTGTTCTAGCATATATATTCTTCTAACTGACACTGTGCTAACGAACAAGACTTGCATGGTGTGCCCAAATCAAAAACCATGGTTTGATAGGAATGTACACTCATTACTAAAAGCGAGGAACTAAAGGTCAGGGGACCTGCTGGCTTATA
>VUQR01009788.1:0-22568 GCA_015108515.1 Hemichromis elongatus | reverse complement strand
AAATTGGAAGAGAACCATGAATTTAGTTTGGTTAGGCAGAGGGTGAGGGAGGATGGGGGGAGAGCGGAATCAGGTTTAGTAGACAGATAAAGCTGGGTGTCATCAGCATAACAGTGAAACCGGATGTTATGTTTACGAAAGATGTGTCCAAGTGGAAGAAGATAGATAATGAAAAGAAGGGGCCCCAGGACAGATCCCTGGGGCACGCCGGTGATCAGAGGAAAGGACTGAGAAGTAAAGGATTTGAGTCGAATAAAACTGAGTGCGATCAGACAGGTATGATTTAAACCAGGCTAGTGGAGTATGGGAGAGACCAATGGAGACTAATCTACTGAGGAGAATGGAATGAGAAATGGTGTCGAAAGCAGCACTTAGATCAAGGAGAATAAGGATGGAAAGTAAACCGGAATCAGCTGCCATAAGAAGATCATTGGTTATTTTTACAAGTGCTGTTTCTGTGCTATGGCGGGGGCGAAAACCAGACTGGAACTGTTCATACAGGTTATTATCAGTTAGGTGTGAGTGGAGTTGTGAGGCAACTATTTTCTCAAGAATTTTTGCAAGGAATGGTAAATTGGAAATAGGACGGAAATTATCGAAATTATTGGGATCTATTGGGACATTAAAACAGAAAACAATAGCATTCTGTAAAGAGTGTCCTGCTAATTCTTTTGCACCTTACACTGAGATATAAAATTAAAAAGCTAAATGTTCCTATAATTGACATCTTTGTTGTGTGTTTTTGTCAGAACACAGACTTTAGACTGCTTGCGGCTGTCTACAATGTCAGAGGAGAGTTCCTCAGATGGGAGCAAGTAGGAGGACAAAATCTGCAGGTAAAACCCAGTGAATACTACTCTACAGCACAGCCCTTCCAAAATAGATTTATGTGCAGAGGCTGTTTAGGAGCTAAATCCTCGAAGTGCCCATGAAGTGCATAAAATAAATAAATAAGTAAATAATAAAAATGGGTCGCCTGTTTAACTCAGTGCGTTGAGTGAGCGACCACATGGCTAAGAGTGGCCGGCCCAGGTTCGAGTCCGACCTGCGGCCCTTTGGAGCAAGTCTTCCCCCTTCTCTCTCTCCGTCCTTTCTTCAGTGTTTCTATCAAAAAAGCTGAAAAAGACTAAAATAATTTAAATGAATTGTATTGTCATGGTGAAGACAACCTGCTGGAAAGTAAACTGAGCGTTACAATGAGAAAGAAAGGTGAAATGACTTTGAAAGCGGCATGGTTGTTGACCACAATGTACCCATCTTCTGATGGCTGCATCCAGTAGTAGAGTAACATGCCGTATCATAAAGCCAAATCATATCAAACTGGTTTCTTGTACAAAACAACCAGTTCACTGTACTCAAATGACCTCTACTGTCACCAGATCGAAACCAGTAGAGCAGTTTTGGGACATGGTGGAACCGGAGACTCACATCATGTATTTGCAGCCGATACATTTGCAGCAACTGTGCTGTCGTGTCGATTTGGACCAAAATCTCCAAGGGATGATTTCAGCATCTTGTTGAATCTGTGCCATGAAGAATTAAGACGGTTTAGAGTGTCCAGTAAATGTAAATTGGAACATTTTGTGAGTTTATTACTAAACTCACAAAATCAAACTTTTTTTATTACTAATAAGAAAACAAAACTATGAATATTTCCCTTTTAATTGTATTTTTCATGTATCTTTTAAGACATCTAATTGTATTGCAGAATATTGTCTTGCAATGTATTGAGTGTAACAGAATCACCATGTCATGAAGATATCCTTTACATAAAGTATTCTGATAGTTTTGCAAACTTATTCTGTGATTCCCGCCTAACTAAAAGAGTGCAATTTTTCCATGTTGAGCAACATAGAAAGGTGTCTTCTCCCCCTCCTCCCTCTTTTAGCTTTGTTCACAGCCAGAAACCAAACAGGCAGCAGCCTTCAGCTTTGGGACAGCTTACAAAGAAAGTGTGAGTTTCTTTTATTTCACTTGACTCAGAGGAAGAATACAAACTCTCTAAAATGCTGAGTAGTAACATAAACTGTCTGTGTGTGCACAGTGTCATCTCTCAGTAGCACAGCTGTTTGCCACCCATCCCGAACCGTTGTTCTATGACATCTTCCTGGACCTCGGGGGAGGAGAAAACACAAAACTTCTGCCCCTGCCCACACTGATCCAGAACCAGCAATACAATGGACGATTCATCAACCAAGGTTGGATTGATATAGAGTGATGTGAAAAAGCATTTTCTCCCTTACAAACATGTACATGTTTCCGATCATCAAACAAAATTTAATCAGACAGAGGTAGCCAGAGTAAATACAAAATGCATTCCTTTGAAAAAGGATTTTGTTTTTATGCAGAGAGCATGAACAACTGGTACTTGTCTCGACGAATGTTTCTCGTCGACACCCTCAGCGGAAGAGAAAAGAGCACAAGTTCTCAGCCTAAAGTCATCCGTGTTGCCAGCAGTGTTAAAATAAGGTACGCTTCCCCTTTGGAAATAGAGAAACTAATTTTTATGAGTGTTTTATGATGGGTTTGCTGGTATTGATGAAACATGTGTTTGGTAGGTTTCAGTTGGTTCCACGAACCCAGGAAGGGAAGGTGTTCCCCCCTTTAATGACTGTGACCTACACAGATGTTCTCATCACAGATATCAACACTCAAACTGTGTCTGTGAGTGGGTCGCACACTCACACATTGTTGAGGACCTGCCACATCATTGTGCTTCAGTTTAGAACTTATTTTTGACGATTACACCAAATTTCTTTGATCTCAGTTGTTAAGTTTGGCTGAATTAGTGGATTTCTTTATCTCAAAGCAAGTTTTTGAGTGTTTTATGCATGGAACTAATTTATGTTCTTCTAGACAACCTTTGCTGTGGAGTATGAGATGGATCAGAGTGAGGCTCGCTTGAAGACAGATGTGAGTAAACCTTTGAAAGAACTTTTAGGGGAGGAGTTGTTGTGCGCGGCTGCTGTTACAGCACAAGGCGATGCAAGATCATGCCTGATTTTCTTTGTGTGCTCAGATTGCTCTGGGTGTGTTGGGTGGGGTGGCCGTGCTCTACTCCCTGCTGAAGACCATCAGCTGGAAGAGGAGGATTGCATCTACCCTCATTAATCTTGAGGTACTGTGCCTTTATCATTTTTATCATCTGTCGCTGTAACCACCTGAAGTAATGTTTATTTCTCCTTCGTTGCTTCAGACGATTGTGAAGTTTCTGTTGTTTTATGCTGGTGACCTGGCCAATGTTTTCTTTGCTGTCACTGTGGGAACTGGACTCTACTGGCTTATCTTTTACAAGGTATGTTTCATTCCCTTAAACAGCAGGTCTTTCTTTTATAGGATTGCTTTATATTCTTGTGGGCTCTTTAATGTGAATGTCAGTTTCTCCTTTCTCTAGTTTCTTTCACTTCAGTCTTTTGCATGGGCTTTTAACAGCTTTTCTTTTTTTCTTTGCACTCTTTAGACATTAAAGGCAAGTCTTTTTCCTCCTCCAAATGTCCTTGTCAGCACTGTTAATATTTAGATGTAGTGCTTGCTGGCTGCTTTCTAGTATTTATTTGTGTCTGTGTCTGCTTAGGCCCAACAGTTTGTGTCAGTCCTGTTACCACTGCCGGCTCAGGAGGAGCAGTTTGTGACATACATCGGCTGCGCCTTTGCTCTAAAGGTTAGACACCAGCTAAGCAGATATAACAACAAGCAGTATCCTTGGTGAAAGCTAGATGGTAGGCTTCAACCTGGAATACTGAAAATGTATTATTTTGTATGATTGTGTCCAGGCTGTCCAGTTTCTTCATAAGCTGGCCCTGCAGGTGACGGTTGATATATTTCTCATCGACTGGGAGAGGCCACGAACTAAAACTGACAGATCTGTGCCAGGTACCAACATGCTTACGTTTAGCTTCATAAGTGGAAAATGACTATTTGCTTTAAATAATTCTCCACATTGACTACTGTTTCAGGGAGTGGCGAGTCAAAACATGACACCTCACCGGTCAGCATCTGGAGGACTTACATTGTTGCCAATGAATGGAACGAGATTCAGACTATGCGCAAGATTAGTCCGACTTTTCAGATCATGACTGTGCTCTTCTTTCTTGAGGTACTTCTCCCACAATTATTGACCCTTAGTTCATTTTGCAGCTTTTGCTACTTCTCAAATATCATCATAAATAATATTGCTGACCTGCCATCCTGCCTTATGTAGGTGCTGGGCTTCTCTAACCTGGCCTTGAGGGACCCCTGGCCAAATTTACAGCGCTCCCCTGAGGAATACACTCCCTCCTACAGCCTGACGCTGCGCTATGGTGTGGCAGCCACACTGTGGCTCTGCATTGGACTTCTGCAGGTGAAGAACCTCGATTTGCTCACTTAACTTATCTTTCCTTTACATCCATTCTCACCTCGTTCTTTCCTAAGATAGGAAAGAACAATCAATCGGTATTGATACGATTGATATCGTATCAATACCAATACCGATATTGGTATCAGATCAATACTAGCACGATATGTTGGATACCTTGTTTCTATCCCCTAAGTTCAGTATTAAGCCCACTGAACTGTGTTAAATTATGTTTTTGAAATGAAATGAAATGAAATAATATAACTCAAACATTCACTATGAAAAATATCTGAACCTTTTTGTGTTGATCAGAAGTGCTTTAAATACAGGCATATTCACGGTCTCCATTCTCCAGTCTGCATGCCAAATATCCTAGAGCAAGAAATTAACCCCAAGTTGCTCTCCAATCCATCCATTGGAGTATGAATGTGTGTGAAAGCTAGATAGAAAGAGCATAGAAAAAAGTGTTGTGAAGTGACTAGGTGAATGGGCAAGTTGTGTAAACAAACCAGTCCATTTACCATTTACCAAAAAACCCAGTTTCCAGGAATTATTTCCCATTAAAAAGTGTTCAGGATTTTCAGATGTATGGGGATTTATCTCATAAGTCATGACACACAAATCTCCACTGCCTTTGTAATTTAAAAGTATCATTATTGGTGTCAGTATCACCAATACTAGCCCTGCATTGGTATCGGATTGATAATAAAATTTGAAGTATCTCACAGCACTACAAAACAACCCCTTAAAAGATGTCTTTTAAAATCAACAGGTGATTTTCTTCTCTGTGTTTTATGCACACTGTGTGGAGGACAAAATCCGTCAGTTCGTAGATCTCTGCTCTGTCAGTAATGTAAGTAGTGCGCATTATCCAAAGCCATTTTTTTCTGTCTTTATCACTTGGATAAATATTTTTCATCCTTGTTTCCATGCAGATTTCTGTGTTTATCTTATCACATCGCTGCTTTGGCTACTACATTCATGGCCGTTCAGTTCATGGACATGCAGATATAAACATGGAAGAAATGAACAACAATCTGAGGAGAGAAGCCGTATGTACACCAACAGACTTTTAGTCTACTTCTCACTACAGTTTTCAGTTGACTTATGTAATTTTTTTTTTTTGTTTTTTTTTTGTAAGGAGTCACTGTGTGCTCAGAGGGGTTTACTCCCCAACACGGAAGTCCAGACCTTTCAGGTGTCTCTTACCAGCCGTCTGAGTTTGCAATATGAAAGGATACGGGAATCACTCAGCAGGGTAAATCCTGACCACCATCATGTCTGCACCTCAGCCTTGAATGTCCTGTTAAATGGTTCTGTTTGTCTGCAGACTGATCAGTACAGCTGCCCAGCCCTCTAATAAGAGAAGAAAAGTATTTAAAATGGTTGTATGAACTGAACTTGTTAAAGATTTGTACTCTACCAGTACTGCCAGACAGCCATGAAAAAGTTGCTCTGATGTTTACCTTTATTCAGCTTCCTTTCTTTGCATCACAAATATAACTGCACAGTCTTGTGGTAGAAATTGGTATTACACAGATGGTATAAAATGTCATTCCCGGGGTTTAAAAGTGAAGTCAACACAGAATGCTTTAAACTTGCATTCTTTTTAATGGCCAATAGGGGGTGACAGATGTGGTTTTAAAAAGTCTATGGGAAATAGACTCTCCCTAAACATTTTCCTGTTCACATTTAAGGTCTAAGTTACTGACTTCAGGTCAGTCTGTTTTATAACAGTCAGTCTGTTTTATATCTTTGAGTCATTCTAAGTTTCAGAAAGGGTGTTTTAGTATTGACAGTAACCTGGAATTGACAAGTTGTTAACCAATGAGCATCTGATTTAACGGACAGATCCATCCCTCACTCGCCACAACACATTTCAAAAAACCAAGATACCAACAGGACTTCCCAAACAAGTGGGTGATGTCACGGTAGCTACACCCATGTTTTATACTGTCTGTGGTGTTGCATTAAAGTATCACACCGACTAATTTTAACTTCAGGTGATGTCATTGCAATACAACTCATAAACATTTTGGATATGAAGTCAAAGCAGGGGTTTTCTTGCTTTTTTCTCAAAGTTTTTGCCATTTTGCTAACTTTTATTGATAAGTGCCTTTGAAGGATTTGATTGTCTCCTGTCCTCCAGAGGAACCGGCCAACGCGGCTCACAGACGCATCCACGGTCAGCTCGCTCGAGCCGCACTTCAAAGCTTACCACACCATGAACCACTTCCTGGGATCTGTTATAGACCATGTTAGTACAAACACTCAATAACAAACTCACTCAGCAAAATAAAAGCATCAGAGTTTGATCTGACCTGATTCTGTTAGAACAGTTTGTTTATTTCTTTCTTATGTCGTATTGTTTGAAAGGCCCACCCTGACATGGACTACATAGTGAAGGACAAGCTGATGTTTGAGAGTGTCATAGGCATGGAGTTCCTTGAACCCACTGAGAAGAGCATCTTTTACAGTGGTGATGATCTGGGCCAGAGTACATTTCAGTTTGTTTATCTGTGCGTACGTTTGTGTACATGATGTCTGTTTGCACTTCTCCTGGCAGATGAGGCGCACACCTTCAGTAACGTGCTGTATTATGGAAATGAGGCCACACTGCTGATCTTTGACACGTTGTTCTTCTGTGTTGTCGATCTTGGATCCCAGAGCTTTGTGCTTGCTGCTGTGCTTACATACGTGCAGCAAGTGGTCAGTATTTTGTTGTCCGTACTGCATGTTCTCGCAAGTCGCTACCACCTGAAAAGTACACGCAGTAATCACAGTTCTTGTTTTTTACAGATATTTCGCTTATTGCGTAACAGTTTGGGAAGAAAGAACCTCGTCAACAAGACTCTGGTGGACGAGAGGTTCCTGATTTAAAATTTGTTGCTAAATAGTTGATATCATCAATGTTCATTAGCTGCATTTCTTTCACAGATGTTTACTGTTTACGGATTCTTTTCTGCTGTCCTTTTTGGGACTTCTTTTATTAAGTGCTTCTTTAATAAGAGGTTTTCACTGCTCATTTTGATGTAAATATTCAAATATTTGACAAATTTTTGATGTTTTTGTATTGAATAAATGGGTTTTATAACATGAAAATCGTTTTGTTCTGAGATTTTTCTAAATGTTATTTTTTAAGGTAAAGAAGAGTATCCATAAACATGAACTGTTACCCCTCTGTCTTGGTTTTCTTTCTTGACTGTGTGCCTTTTAATGCAGATACTTTACTGAAATAACTCTGGCTGTGTTATCTCAGGCATGGTAAGGAATGTTCTCGTTGTTTCTGGCTTGTTACCAGTGCACTGTTCATGGTACATGGTGTGGTTACATCTGTGAAGACACCGTTAATGATGAATGGTGTAACTCCTAAAAAGAGATGTGGTGCATAGGAAAAAAATTGGGAACATATTTCAGCAAGATAAAGCTGAACTTCACTACATGATTTACAATAGTGTGGTTCCATAGGTTAACTGACTAAACTGGCCTGCCTGGATTCTTGTGAAGACATTTGAACACCTCCAAGCTGCTTAACTCAAGAAGGAATATTAATAACTTTCCTTCAAAACTACAGAAACTGGGCTCATCAATACACAAAGTTTTCTTAAATGAAGAAGCAATACAGTGCGGTGCTAAATAGACCACATCCTTTTTTAAAAAAAACAAAACAAAAACATGTTGCCCATCTGTTTCAAGACTCAACATGCTGTGGATCCAAAGATCCTCTTCTGCATACCTTGGTCATAACGTCTGGTTATTTGAGTTACTGTTGTCTTCCTATCAGCTCAAACCGGACTGTCCAGTCTCCTGTGACATCAACGAGGCATTTTCACCCAGTGAACTGAATGTTTTCTGTTTTTTGGACCACTCACTGTGAACCCTTGAGAAGTGTGGCACCAACAACCATCCTACTCTTAAAGTCACATAAGTCACTGTTCCTCCCCACTCTGATGCTCCATTTGAACTTCAGTAGTTCGTTTTGATCATGTGTACATGCCTAAATGCATTGAGTTACCACCATGTGATTGCCTAAGTGGATATTTAAAAGGATAAGATGAACAGATGTACTTAAATCTAAGCCCCGCCCACATCCCGGAGTACGTGCACCGGGATTGGCTGCCCGCTGTATCGACCATCCAATCCCAGGCGCGAATCACCCTCCAATTGAAATACATGGTAAAATTTTTATCTAAAAAAGTTAAATAACTTAAAAAATATAAAAGTTGAAGACGAGAAAAGTAGAAGCAGTGATCTCCAAAAGAAGAGGAATCTAACGGTGGTTAAACGGTCTCTCTACGTCGAACGGTGTCGGAGGAGATAGAGCCCAAAAAACGTACGGAATATGAAATAATAATAATAAAAAAAGAACAATACTGTGGATGCATCCACACTAATTATAAGATGTAAAGATACAAAACGCGGATAGCTTTTCTTGGGTCACCAAGCAGATTTGATCTTATCTAGATGTGGGGCTTTAAAAAGCACATCCGCTTTGTGCGGGGGTCTATGAGTCGACGTCATCACGTCTGTCAGCTCTTAGCCAATCAGGGTTAACGGCACCGGGCGGCGCTCCCGAATGATACACAGAGGGGTCGGCGTTAAGCCATGAGCTCAAATAACTTCTTTGCATCCGCCGGTTGAGGTAAGCCTTAACTTTGCACTTTTTTTTTTACTTACACAGGTTAGGATGCGGTGAAGTCTGGATGATTTTTTTCTGGGTGTAGTCGCGTCTTATGTAAGCAAACAGTATCCAGTTTGGTGGGTGTAAGCTGAACACCACTAGCAGCCGTTAGCATGAATTTGGTTGCTGGACCCATTTAACCAACCTTGTTTGAGTTGTTTGACCGCTTTCCTGTTCCTATTTTATTGTCATGTTGTGGCTCTGAGACTGCACTTCCATGTTTCTAGCCAAGCTCCTCCGATACTGACCGGTTGGTTTGCAGCCCTGCTTTGCAACTAGCAAGGAAAGGCTAGTGATGTCAACAAAAATGGCAACTTTGTTGCAGAGATCCGAGCTGGGACGGGCCCTCAGTGGTCTGTGTGCCTCACACACAATTTGGGCTTTCTCCATATGGGGTCAGCCTGCAGGACGCTGTCCTTGTGAGGAGTACGTTTTTACCCGATCCATCCATCACCTTTGTTGCTCCATCACTGTCCGCACACTTTAAGAGTTTTTCCTAATATTGAGGGTCTGAAGCTGTAACTCAGGTGACACATAGGGCGAAAACGTCTTTTTATGAACCGCTTTACTTCTGTCAGGCAAGTCTTTGTTTTTGTTTTTTTGTTTTTTAGACTAGTGGAAAGAAAACGCTCAAAGTACACATTTGCTTGTTTATTTTATTAAGGTTTGACTGCTGGAAGTGTATGCACACTGCCTTATTTGCATATCTAGATATGTAGCTCCAGACCATTTTAAATACATAATGATCTGACTATTTTCAGAATCAGCTGAGGAAGTTTCATATCTGTTGGTTTCTCTTTCCACCCTGTTCTCGAGACTAGTCTTAAATTATGAAATGAGGACAGATTGTATGAACAGTTGCAGTGAGGATCCAGTTCACTGGGTCATCCTGACCAGTCAGAGTATTATACAAGAACTAAATGTCAGGGGCGAGTTACTGCCAGAGCTATTTTTAACAGTCAGCGTGCAGAGCTGCTGACCTATAGAGAAGAGTGCAGAGTACAACTCATACCAGATGGCGACTCCAGTGGTGCTATCTGTAATCCAGATTTTTGTCAATATTTCAGGACAGAAATGGTTAAACCCTGTCAGACTGTATAAACAAAACTAAGACACTGCTACTATTTCTGAAAGAGGCTCTACACTGCCCCTATTTGAGATTATGGGACATGATGACTATAAAAATGTCTTTGAGGTTTGACATTTCTTCTTTGAATATTCAACACAGTTTTCATGCAAAATTAATTTATGAATAAGAGCAATTTTATTCAGAATATACACTCACCAGAGCCACTTTACCGGGTACACGTTGCTAGTACTGGGTTGGACCTCCTTTTTGCCTTCAGAAGTGTCTTAACCCCTTTGTGGCACAGCTTCAACAAGGTGCCTGAAACATTTGTCAGAGATTTTGGTCCATATTGACACGATGGCATCAGACTATTACTGCAGACTGGTCAGTTGCACATCCATGATGTGACTCTCTGGTTTCACCACATGGAGGCTATGGACTATGGAGGCTATTTGAGTGCAATGAACATGGTGTGTTATCCTGGTGGAAGCAGCCATCAGAAGATGGTACACTGTGGTCATAAAGGGATGCATATGATCAGCAACAGTACTCAAGTAGGCTGTGGGGTTTTTATCAATGTTCAGGTGGTACTGAGGGGTCCAAAATATGCCAAGAAAACATCCTCCACACCACAAGGAGCATTCATTAATACCAGGGAACATGAGTCTGTGTGAATTTTCCAGTTTCCTCTTATCAGCTGACAGGAGGGACACCTGGTGTGGTCTTCTGTTGCTGTAGGCTGTCTACTTCATGGTTTGAAATGTTGTGCATTCATAGATGCTCTTCTGCATACCTTAGTGATTATTTGAGTTACTGTTGCCTTCCGATGAGCCTAAAGCAATCTGGTGATTCTCTTCTGACCTCTGGCATCAATGCCTTTTCACCCACTCACTTTTTCACCTACTTTTTTTTAGACCTTTGGCTGCAAGCCCTAGATATGGCTGTGTGGGAGAATCCCAGTAGATCTGTAGTTTCTAAAAAAAAAAAAAACATCATCATTTTGACACCAACACACATTCCATATATAAAGTCACTGAAATCACCTCTTTTCCCTATTCTGATGCTCTGTTCAAACTTCAGAAGGTTGTCTTGATCATGTCTACATGCTTAAATGCACTGAGTTGCTGCCATGCATTCGTCTGATTGAATATTTGTATTACCGAGCAGTTGAATAGTTGTACCTGATAAAGTGACCAGCCTGCACCACTGTACTACATTATGCAGCAAGGACCTTCTGTTCGTTTGTTCTTGTTTATTGTGTCAAACTATGAAGGACTCGTTCATCCAGTATGTAGTTGGTCAGTATACTGTGTGTTTAAGCACTAAAGAAAAGGAGATACAGAGATCACAGCTATTTAAAGATCCCCCTCCTTATCACATGAAAGTATTCCTGGGCACAGAAGTATTGATATTTAAATATTTTTACTAAATATTAGCCATATGTAGCTATTCCATCGCTGCCACTCATCTTTACATGGATCTCTTGCCTTAATCTATTCTGCTTCACAGTAATGTTGGGCTCGATAAAGTTTCCAGTAAAGCAAGCAGTTAATCAACAGCCCAACAACCCCACAGGCAAAATATGTGAATGGTAACTCCAGGAGTCAGCTTTTAGGGATTTGTCTGAACATTAACTTTCAAATATCATGTCGGCAGTTACTGTGGAAAAACTATTTTTATGTTATTCTCTCATATATTTTATGACCAGCTGCAAAGCCTTGTCACATCATCCCAGTTTGTTTGCACATTGTTTGCTTAATGGTGTATACCAGGAACACTCCGCCCTCTGCTGATGAATGCAGCTTAAAAAAAAAAAGGACCTCCATCTGCTGCTCTCTGACCTCTGTACCTCTTCGATAGGTGTGGTTACATCAGCGTTGCAGAGTGTGTGTGTCCGCGCCTGCCTGCAGGGCAATGTCAGCCATGCCTGTGTCATCTCAGCTACTCAGGGCTTTGCCTCGCTCCAAGGTCTTGGCCTCCAGTCTGTTACCATGCCAACAACACCAGTCCAAGTTTGGGCCTGTAGCTCACCTACCTGCCTCAAGACAGCCGTCCCACACGTGGCAACGACGCCAGCCATCGAGAAGTTACCAAACATCCTCAGTTCTCCACAGCTACATCCTCACCCCTCCGCAGGTTAACTCGATTCTCAAAGCCAACGAGTACAGCTTTAAGGTTTGTTGGGTTGTAAATTTATTGCATCTAGCCATCCATAGTAGCCTTCGCTGTAGTTTACTAATTATGCTGTGATCCCAGGTGCCAGAGTTTGATGGGAAAAATGTGTCTTCGGTGATGGGTTTCGAAAGTAATCAGCTGCCAGCCAATGCTCCGATCGAAGATCGCCGCAGCGCAGCCACGTGCTTGCAGACGCGAGGGATGCTGTTCGGTGTGTTTGATGGCCACGCTGGCTGCGCATGTGCACAGGTAAACTGAGACACTTAGCTTGCATGTCATTTTAACTGGTTATCTTACTTTTCTCCAGCAGCGTGGCTTGGATTAAACTCGACTAATTTTTCTTTCTTGTTTTTCATGGCAGATCCTTGTTTTCTTCATCAAACTTTATCCCGAAAGTTGATAATTCAGCTCGTATTGAATTTCATATTAAAAGACAAAGCTTAGACATTTCAGATTCAGTTAAAAACCTCTTTATTGTCCATAATTTGTGGTTTATTTTTTCCTCAATGACATTTGTTGTCACTAGCTCTGACACAGTTATCCTGCATAGCATTTTAACTGATTAGCTTTCTTTGCTCTAAAGGCATAGCTAGAATCCAAACTGATAAATTACTGGGATAGTATAATAATAATAATAATAACATTTAAACAAATACTGTATTTTCTAAGGCAGATTATATTTGTCAGTTAGCCGTGTCCTGATTGTGGAATTAAAAAAAATTTTTTTTTTGGCACAATCGGCAAACTAACATTTGTGTAAATATTTCATTATGTGCAAATATTTGAAAGGTTGCACAGCTGTTGGGGCACGGTGCACCTTTCTGTGTTATGTTTTCCACTGTGCAAATTTATGCAGTGGTACTGTTTCCTGTGCAACAAACTCTTCTCTGCAGGCGCTGAGTGAGAGGTTGTTTTACTACATAGCAGTCTCACTCCTGCCCCACGTCACTCTGTGTGAGCTTGAGGCAGCGGTCGAAGCCGGCAGGGCTCTCAGTCCCATCCTGCAGTGGCACAAACACCCCAACGACTACTTCAGCAGGGAGGCTCAGAGGCTCTACTTCAACAGCCTTCGAACCTACTGGCAGGAATTAATTGATCTAACCAGGTGAGGAATGTGAAAGTCAGCAGAGTACACACAGCAACGTCTAAAGGCCCCTGTGTCAAAAAAACAACAAAAAAAAACAAATGACACCCCCACCCCACCCTGGTTGTTTGAAGTACAACAGGGATACTTTATTAGGTACACCTGTTGTACTACTTGTTAAAGCAAATCAACCAATCACACAGCAGCAGCTAAGCGCATTTAGGCATGTAGACATGGTCAAGATGACCACCCAGTAGTGTCAGCTAGTAGCAGAGAACTAAGGCTTCAGTTTGCATGGGTTCACCAAAACTGGACAAAGCTTTCCTTGTCTGACGAGTCTCAATTTCTGCTGCGACATTTTGGATGACGGGGTTTGAATTTGGTGCAAACAACATGAAACCACACATCCATCCTGTCTTACCTAATAAAGTGTCCAGGTAATGCATGATGTTTATACATGCATTCTTTATCCAGTATGTCAAAAGCATCAACAGAGCTTCATCTGTTCTGATTCAGAGAAGTGTAATTTTTATCTCCAGTGTTTGGCCTTGGCAAAAATTTCCTCCTTTCTTATTTTATTTTCATCTTTACCTGGTAGCAGCACACCCACACCAACACGGGCCAGTAGTGCTGTTTTTGGTCTCTGTTGTCGGCCTATGCCTTCTGCTTGATCCAATTCACTCAATTTGTTCTCCCTGTTTTCAGCCCAGGTGACGTTCCAGACACCCGTGAGGCGTTGCTGAATGCCTTCAAGAGGCTTGACAATGATATTTCACTGGAAGCTCAGGTATGAACTGTTTCCAAAAAAAAAATGCAAGGTGTGCCATGTGAACATGCTAATACAGTTTGGTGTGATTAGTTTATGTTCCTAGTTTTACTTTATGAGCTCCCAAGTTTGCCTCCTTATCAACTCTCAAATCAGAGCCTGAGTGTTGTCGACTCACTTTGATCATTAGAGTATTTTCTGGCCTTTTATAATCTTCTCGATTTTTTTTCTTCTCGAGTTTGACATTATTGTAGTTTCGTTATGAAACCTCCAGTGGTTATTCTGCCAGTTTGATCTTGGCTGCAGTTGTAGCCCAGGGCAGTTCAGTGTTGCATGAGAAACCTCCTGCATGCACTGCCTGCATGCACTGCAAGATGATATTGGTAAGAGTTAGATGGCCAAGCACAAATTCAGAATATCACAGACATGTAATACTGAATCAAATTACGCCAAGCCTTGAGTTCAGTTTGACACATTAAGCCACATATTGAATAACATTTCTCCAAAGCAGCGATGCCAAAAAATGTGAGCATCCATATTTAAACTTTTACGGCTCAAAGGGGAGCTCGTGTGTCGGTGCCTGCCTGTGTAATAAGCACCGTCCTTTCCTGCTTTATTTTGCTCTGCAGGTTGGAGACCCGAATGCTTTTTTGCACTACTGGGTTCTGAGAGTGGCCTTTTCTGGAGCAACAGCCTGTGTGGCTCACATTGATGGACCAGACCTGTACGAACAATAAATACATAGTTTAGTGCATTACAACAACACTAAAGCTGTGAATTAGTTTTTTTTGTAACAATGACTCTTTGTTTCTGAAGCTTTATAGCCAATGCAGGAGATGCTCGAGCAGTTTTGGGTGTCCAAGAAGAGGATGGTTCATTCAGCGCTCACACGCTCTCCAATGACCACAACGCCCAGAACGAGAGCGAGGTGGCTCGGATACGGAGCGAACACCCTCCGTCAGAGAGAAAAACGGTCATCCGTCAGGTACTGCGCCCACTAATCTGTTCAGTGTGGGTGTTTTCAAAGCCTTGATTAAATCCTCGCCCTCATATTCTTCTTCTTTGTCAGGAGCGCTTGCTCGGCCTGCTCATGCCTTTCCGTGCGTTCGGGGATGTGAAGTTCAAGTGGAGCATTGAGCTGCAGAAGCGCGTCTTGGAGTCCGGACCTGATCAGCTTCACGAAAACGAGCACACCAAGTTTATCCCCCCGAACTATCACACCCCTCCTTACTTGACTGCTGAGCCTGAGATCACGTATCACAAACTGAGGCCACAGGATCGCTTTCTGGTAAGACGCAGCGCCGGTATTGTCACATATCCATCCTTTCTCTTTCACTTATCCAGTTCAGGTACCGGAGCCTATCCCAGCTGTCACAGAGGCAGGGAACACCATAGACTGGTCCCCCGACTGTCAGTTAACCTAACCCTGCTGCTGCGTCATACAGAATACATACAGTATGTTTTACATCAGCAGATTTAATTACTGGCCATTCGACATTTTAAATGCTTGTATGTCTACAGTCACGATGATCTATGTGACATCATCCCCATTCTTAATAAAGCTCTCATTCTTCACTGGTTAAAGGGCCCTGCATTAGACTTATTTAAACCCCCGAATAAATCAGAGTCATAGGAACTGATTCAAAGAGCTGAAACCTGGACATGTATTCTATTTATAAAATTAAGTGCATTATGGATCTGGGGTCTAATTTTTTTATGTCAATAGGCCACGGACGATTTTATGAGTCACATCTAATTAACTCTGAGCTGAATGATGTGCTCTGAATCATGATGTTTGTACCATTGTAGGCATCCATCCTCCAGATGTACCTTTTTTTTTTCTTTGCATGTAAAAAGAGAGTGGGCTGTGCTATTTATTTAATTAAAAAGAAAATATCAGCGTTTCTAAGAACGCCCTTCTTTTGAGGAATTATCTAGCTAATGCATGCTGTATGACCTTTTCAAACAAAGCTGTATTTATGAAGAAATAATTAGGTTTAGATGAGTTAATCCCAGTGCCAGTATTTCCCCCAAAAATAATAATGTTAGCTACAGCTCCCATGCCAGCTTCAGTGACTACACTTGAATGTTTTCTGACTTACAGTTGTGGTTTTAAGTTTAAATGCATTCATCGTGGACATGGATCTCATAGTAATTTTTTTTTTTTTTTTAATGATTTCTTTCAGTTGCCATCATCATGCTGACTGGATATTTCATGGATATTTCGAGTTCACTTAAACTTGTTGGTTTCCTGGCACAGACTGGGCTTTTAAATGTGGTCCACAAATTTCAAATAGGGTCGAGGTCCAGAAGCTTAATGTTAGAATTCTTTATTAATTCCAAAACCACTTTTAATGTTTGTTTGAGATCACTGTTCTGTTGGATCAAACACATTTTGTCTAAGTTTCAACCCTCTAGCTGTTGATTTGAAGTGAAGTTGAAGAAACTACTTTGTGCAATATACCAGCACCACTGGCAGCAAATCGGACCCAGAGCATGATGCTAACACCATCATGCTTGACAGTCAGTACAGTCACCTTGACTCTTCCAAACATACTTCCGGTCAGACAGCTTTGTGTCATCTGACCATAAAGCTTTTCTCCAGACGACATTTGGCTCATACACACTGACAGCTGCAAACTTAAGCTGAGCATGAAGGTGTTGATTTTGAGTAGGGGTTTCTTTCTTGGTCCGTCTCAGTCCATGTCGATGTAAAACTCAGTTTACAGTTTATCGCAGGCTTCAGCCTCAATGCATCCTAGGTTATTCCTAAAAATCCTAACCATTTTCCTCTTATCTGAGAGTGACAGTTTTAGAATTACTTGTACTTGCGTTGTTTGAATTGACAATCCTGGAAATGGCTCCAAGAGATCTTCCCTTCTTTTGTAAATCTACAATTATTTTTCTTGTCTTCATCGAGTTCTCTGGACTGTTCTGATTTTTCTGAGTATTGGTCAATCCAGTGAGTGCTGCCAAGAAAATCCTTTTTATGCTCGGAAAGACAAACTACATGTTGTGGTCAATCATGATCAGTAACGAAGTTAATGAGCCTTAGGTGTATCAAGTTAAAAGACATTGTAGAAATTTCAGCACAGCTTATGCAAAGATTTGAGCCTGTGTGTATACTTTTGATTCTGTGTGGATCAGAGAAAAAAAAAAAATTTAAGATTGCACGCAATTCTTGTTTTACCAAGTCATTAAAGACGTGTTATTCCACCCTGGTAAACAAACAGAAATTGTTAAAAGTCCAAATTGGCAAAAAATTCATGCCCACGATGAGTGGATGTAAACTTGTAACAATATCATTATGTCTCTTCTCTCGGCAGGTGATAGGCTCTGATGGCCTTTGGGAGACCCTCCACAGGCAGGAAGTCATTCGTATCGTCGGTGAGTATTTGACAGGGGTCCATCAGCATCAGCCACTCAAAGTCGGAGGATACAGGGTCACCTTGGGACAAATGCAGGGGCTGCTCGAGGAGCGAAAGGCTCGTGCGTCCTCGGCATTCGAAGATCAAAACGCCGCCACCCACCTGATGCGCCACGCGGTGGGAAACAACGAGTTCGGCACAGTGGACCATGAGAGGCTGTCAAAGATGCTGTCGCTGCCTGAGGAGCTGGCTCGCATGTACCGCGATGACATCACCATCATCATAACGCAGTTTAACCCTCATGTGATTGGAGCACAGAGACAGGAAGGCCAGTCGTGAGCTGCTCATTAGCCATGTCACACTGACCCTACGCACACACTCACACTGCAGATATGTATCTAAGCACACCAAGGACAAACCAGCCATATTCAGTATCTGTCCACTGTTAAATATCATTGTTTTAACACTATATAAAGAGTGAATAAGTGTGTATGCAGTGCTGCGGTTCCTTATGAAGATGTTGGCTAAAAACTGGATTAAGTTTCTTATAACGTGTTATTTATGCTGCCGCTCTTTGCCATTTTCTTGTACACTTCTCTTTGTGATAAGTCGCTGTTACAAAATGAAAATCTAGAAACTTCCAAAGAGGGTGAAGCAGACGGGGGTGGCTTAAAAAGCAAAGAGGCTTTTAGTGACAGCGCTGACTCCACCTGTTGTTCTATTATGGATTTTAACTAAGCTGTGCCTCAACTGCTGCGTGCTCTCATTTTCGGCTGCAAGCAGGATACAGTCATATTCACTTTGTAGTTTGTTTCTGAGGGACTGTTACGACCGGGGCTGTTTCATCGATTTGTTTTTACCCTGTGACATTGTATACGATGTTATTAGTGAATCTAAACACAGATGCTTTGTTCTGTGTTTACAATGAAATCTACTCCACTTATTTCAGAGTACTAAGGTGTTCACATTGGTGTCCATATCCAATGCGGAGGTAAACACTCTAGAATGAGGGCTACAAGCCGACTCTTAAACCTCATATGGCTCAAAATAAAGTTTAGGGCTCACAGTCAAGTGAGAGAGAAGTCATTCTGTTACACAGAGAAACTAGGGAGGGAGGTGTTGTGAGTGCTCGCTACTGATGTTTTATTAAACATTAAAGGGGTAACTTGGGAAGAGGAGATGTTTCTTCATCCTAAAGGTCACAAACTGGAAAGGTCAGGAACTGCTGATATAAGTGGTCGTTTTCACTTTGAATCCAGTCTACTATCACACAGAGCAACGACAAAAGCACCTCATTGAAGATCTGAGCTCCACATGTACGAGTACACTGATGTTTACCCATCTAACAGATTGTGTTATTCTCCATATGTAATGCTACTTTATAACCCTGATAATAGAGGATCAAAGACAGAGTTCCTGTTAATGACCACCTTAGTGTGCACACTGACCTTTTTTGACCCTGGGTTTCTTTTTCAAACATTCAAGGGTTAAAAACCATATATAAGGCAGGTCATTTATAGTGTAACAGGTTGTTACAGATTGGAAGTCTATCATTCATGTTATTAATAAGAATCTAAGCAGCAAACCTCCCCCTCCTGTTACTTATAAATCAGAGTTGTGGTTGTTGAATCAGCAGAATGTACATTTGAAGAAGCTGTTTGAATAGTAAATATTATTTATTCAGCTTTTGCAGATTGTGACGCATCATTTCTGTTGTATGTATAAATTTTAACTTATGTGGGTTGAGTTTTGTATATGGAATGCTTTAATAAAACGCCAAATACACAAATCCTGGTACTGTTTGGTTTGTTTTGGGTTATACAAAGAGGGCCACAAGAATAGTGCTTCAGCCAGGAAGGCTCTGACCTTCAGACACCTGGAAGGTGAGTGTGCCTCAGGTGCATTGTCACTATGTGCACCACACAAGGTGGGTTAAATGTTACATGTGGCGCAGTGTTCATGGAACAGTTGGAACTTTACTATGTTTGCTGCCACTAGGTGATGCTGCGGCACCAAACAGGCTAAGTGTCAAATAGAGGAGGTTAAACTTCTTCACAAAACTGTCCATATGCTGTTGTTAACTGGAGATTTGTGCTAAAACTGTGTCCCATAAATCAACAGATACACTTGTGCCAGGTTCATTAGGTACACCTGTTCAACTGCTAATTAATGCAAATATTTAATCAGCCGATCATGTATGTGTTGGTGCAACACAGGCTGGTCGGAGTATTTTAGAATATGCACAAAACCATCTCTTGGGTTTACTAGGCAGACTGCTTGGAAGGCAATGGTAAATTCAAATACTCAGCAGGTACAACCAAGATAATGAGGAGATCCCTGACTTTGTTCCCCTGATCATTGCTGAAACATCACGGCCTTCCTGAGTATCATTGCTGACTATATCCATCCCTTTACGACCACAGTGTACCATCTTCTGATGGCTCCTTCCAGCAGGATAATGTGCCATGTGCCAAAACTCAGATCATCTCCAACTGGTTGCTTGAACATGTGAACTGTACTCAAATAGCCTCCACAGTCAACAGATCTCAATCCAAGAGAGCACCTTTGGGATATGGTGGAGACTGACATCATGGCCGTCGACAAATCTGCAGCAACTTTGTGATGTTATCATGTCAATATGGACCAAAATCTCAGAGGAATGTTTCAAGCATCTTGTTGAATCTGTGCAATGAATAATTAAAACTAGCTGAGTTGTACCTAATGAAGTGACCAGTGAGCAAGATTTACATGCAGCATTCAAATGCAAAAGTCAAAAATTTCATTATTTTATATTTTGAATAAAATTTTGATTTATTTTCATTTTGTTTTCATGAGAGAAGATTGACATATTAAAAGAGGATTGTAGTGATGATATTATAAAAAATTCTTCATTTGTATAAATCTGCATTTTACCTGCTATTAGTTAATTCTTTAAAACATCTATAAGCATGCCAAGCTGTAATTTATGGAAAAAAAAAAGTCCACATCTTTAATATCACAAGCTAACACATTGGCCTTGTAAAATTGTTACTACACTGGATGTACCATAAAAAGATTTCAGGGTTTTTAAGATAGTAAAAAGAATGTTGAAACTCCGCCTCCAGGGTACAACACGCTGTGCGACTGGGTTGTGGATATTGCAGTGCGGATGAGTCATTAAACCCTGATTCAAGACTGTCCAAGACTGGCTGTTGTTCTCTCCCTCCCCTCACACCCAACAGGTCACACCAGATGGCCCCTCCTGAACCTGGTTCTGCCAGACGTTTCTTCCTGTTAAAAGGGATTACCAAGTGCTCACTCATAGGGAGTCATCTGATTGTTGGACTTTCTGCCTTAACCTTTCAGCATAAAGCACTTTGAGGCGATTATTGTTGTGAACTGGTGCTTCAACTGAACTGCTATATCGGGAAGAGTTAAGGAAAGATGAATAGTTTACTGTGTAAGCATTTTATTTCATTGTTGCGCTCACACTCAGTGGGTGTTTGGAAGAACTCGTGTGTTTAGGTGACATTAGACACTTTACTGGAAATAAACACCTCCACCTGTCATATTTTGGTCAGTCACACACGTCGCTTCCGCTGCTCCAAGGACGTTATTTCCAGATTAGTGTGTAAATGATGAGTGAGTGCCTTTGTCTTACGGAAATTATAATGCAAATCACCCTTCATAATAAAACTGACTCACCAGAGTGCAGTATTACAACAAAGGCAAGCAATTAAATCAATCCTATCCAGCGCTAAGAGCGGCAACAGCTTTACTTATAATCTTTTATGCATTTGTTGTCATAGAGTTAGATTAGAAATGAATGAAATTTTGAAGCAGGAAACTTCTATTTGGGGCTTTTAAAGAAATACAGGAGAAACTTGCACTTACATATGGAACATATTTACATAAGAAATAGGCATACATGCATTTTTATTAACTTCTTTGCCAGCAGATATTCACACTTTGCAGTACTTTGAGTGTTTTCATACACATAAAGGTGATATATGAGAAAGCTGGCAGTATACCAAAGCTGATTTTATGTTTGATTTAGGCTTAAGGAATAAATGTGCAGTACAAATAAACTGATTTATGTAGGGAAGCATCATATAGTTCTTCTATATTAGGGAAAAAGGCCCCTCTTGTAGAGTAGGGACTTAAACATGTGTGGGTGTGGGTGTGTGCTGATGGTGAGGCTTGATATCCAGAGGTGGTCAGAGGTGGCCATCACTCACACAGTTAGGTCCGACTCTTTGCCCTCCACCTCATCTCCTATGTGCCTCAACATTTTAACTTCTCCCACCAGCTCTGTATGAGTGTGAGCCATGTGTGTGTATGTTATGGAAACTGTTGCTGGGATACAGGCGAGGAGAGAGTGCAGACATAAACACTGAAGAGGGTCCACGTTAAGTTCAGCAGCAGCAGCAGCAGCATAAAAGATGAAGCTCAGCCCACTCCTCCATTTGGATTTGGGAACTGCAACAGGCTGTTAAATGACTCACACACAAACATGGCACATGGATTGGAGGGATACATATTCATGGCAGCACATGTGATCCCCACCTTCATCTCTCACATGTAAGTATTGTGCTTGTTTGTTTGGACCTCTTTGTGTTGCATAAAAGCTAAAACAGAAATCATGGCATGCCCCTTTCAGCATTGTCAACAATCTGCATCCCGTCTCCTACTGACAAAGAGATGAGTCAGAGCATCACTCTCTGCGGCAGCATCGTGGCCTTGACTGCTCAGCGACACATGAGCAGGAAGGAGGGGGGAGGCAACAATACAAGCAGAGCAATCCCAACCACAGGCTTCCACAGGACAGAGATACTGTATAGCACACATACTGAACCTTACGTCACCCATCACCTGTTGCACCACATGTCTGCCCTGATTCGTAAAAGAAAAAGAAAAAAAACGATGTCGTGAAAACCAAAGTGGTCCCAAGTTTTTTTTGTTTATTGAGAAAAGGAGCAGTAAATGAACTTTACAAAAAAACAAAAAAACCCCAAAGTTGTTGGTGACACAAGTGATCTGTTTGAGTTTGATGTTATGCAATGTTTAACAGTTAGCTGTGAAGGTAGAGAAGACAGTAACACACAAAGTG
>VUQR01009787.1:36655-62949 GCA_015108515.1 Hemichromis elongatus | reverse complement strand
TCTCCCATTGAAATACATGGTAAATTTTTTGTTGAAAAAAGTGGAATAATTTAAAAAATATAAAAGTTAAAGCCGAGAAAAGTAGAAGCACTCATGTCCAAAAGAAGAGGAATCTAACGGTGGTTGAACGGTCTCTCTACGTCGAATGGTGTTGGAGGAGATAGACGGCGAAAAACGTACGGAATCTATAAAAATAAAAATAATATTTTTTCAACAAAAATTTTACCATGTATTTCAACGGGAGGGTCATTCGGGGCTGGTCGCTACAACAGTCACCCAATCCCAGCGCACGTGCTCTGGGATGTGGGCGGGGCTTAGCGCCAGAATTCCTTTGATCTTAAAATCATTCAGCTATGAGCATCCACGCTGCAGTTTCTTCAGTAATGTGGGCGGGGCTTAGTGCCGGAATTCCTTTGATCTTAAAATCGTTCAGCTATGAGCATCCACGCGGCAGTTTCTTCAACTTAAAAAACTTTAAAAATATAATAGTTAAAGACGAGAAAAGTAGAAGCAGTCATGTCCAAAAGAAGAGGAATCTAACGGTGGTTGAACGGTCTCTCTACGTCGAACGGTGTCGGAGGAGATAGACGGCGAAAAACATACGGAATATATAAAATAACAATACTGTGGATGCTTAATGAGCATCCACAGTAATAATAAAGAAAAGAAGAACAATACCGTGGATGCTTAATGAGCATCCACACTAACAAGGGGAAACTCGTTGTGGAGTAGTCAACAAAAACTACGGCTACCCAGCCCTCCTCACTGTCAAAATCAAACCAGTTGACAGACTGACAACGCCCTCTTAATGTCACCGCTAGCACCCACGTGACTCCAATTACATATCACCATAGCAACCAAATAAGTGAAAACCCAGTGATCATAAAACTTCAATACATTTAGCTATGGCTCCTCCAAGTTGAGTCATGATTTTGATTGTGCAATGTCACTGAGTAGCTTCCAATATGTCCTTGGGTCATTAGGGGAATGGTGAACACAGAGCTACCATTCAACCTGCAATCAGTCATCCCTCACCACAGCGTGAGTAAAAAAACACCTCCTCTTTCACTCATTGTCACTCTAGCTTAACATTTTTGTGTTGTAAAACTGTCACTTTTAGCCTTGTCTTCTCCTGTAGTTTATATGTTCTTTAATAGGTTTCTTTTTTACAGTTCGAACTCTGTTTTGTAGAGAAGGGTGCTTTGATTTTGTTGTATTTATCTCCATGTGCTCCATAGCAGCATGCAGCTGTGGGCATTGCTCCCTGTCTGCCTGGCTTTCTTTGGCATTGTGGGCGTTTGGACTGTGTGAGTGTTTCATCCCCTTCCTTAACTCACTTCCTATAAAATGTTCTACCTTATTTTCCAAAACCAAACACAGGGGCAGCGGTCTTTATTCAGACCTTTTGCTTGTGTAAATCAGTACAGCAAAGGTGAACGATTCACAACCCTTGTGTTGTGCTGGTGTCAATAAATGCCACAACTGGTGCCTTGAGGTTGAGCTCAGTCATGCCTCTGTCAAAAGTTGTGGGCAAGCAAACTGATAATGACATAAAACATGCAGAATAGGTTATCTATAAGGCTTGTCTTGAGTTTAAAGTACATATTTGTCTTAAGATAAGTGCCTTAACTTTATACTAAACATCTTCCTTCCACGCCTGTAGGATATGCACTGGACTAAGATATGTTCCAATCTAATGAAGACCACATTAAAACTCAAATAACCCCTTTTTTAGTTAGTTACCACCATGTTTGACCCTAGATTGTTCATGGCATAGATACAACAAGGTGTTGGAAACATTCCTCAAAGATTTTGGTGCATGTTGACATGAAGGTGTCACACGGTACTGCAGATTTACCAGCTGCACATCCATGATGTGACTCTCCTGTTCCACTACATCCCACAGATGCTCTATTGGACTGAGATCTGATGACATTGGCAGTAATAGGGCTACACTCATGCAAGATGTAGCTAGCTAATGTATAAACATGTACTTACTGCAACAATTTAGCTAATATAAACTATACTGCTAAAAGTATTCCCTCATCTATCTTCACATTCATATGAACTTGACTGATATCACATCCTTAATCCATGATGTCGGCCCACCCTTTGCAACTATAACAGCTTCAGCTCTTCAGGGAAGTCTCTCCACAAGGTTAAGGAGTGTTTATGTGAATTTTTGACTATTTTTCTAGAAAACACATTTGTGAGGTCACACATTCATATGGGACGAGAAGCACTGGCTTGCAGTCTCTGCTCTAATTCATCCCAAAGGTGTGTTGTTGGGTTAAGGTCAGCACGCTATGCAGGCCAGTCAAGTTCTTTCACACCAAACTCATTCACCTATGTCTTTATGGGCTGTGCTTTGTGCACTGGTGTGCAGTCATGTTGGAACAGGAAGGGACCGTCCCCAAGCTGTTTACACAAAGTTGGGACCATGAAATTGCCCAAAATGACTTCGTATGCTGAAGCATTAAGAGTTCATTTCAATGGAGCTAAGGGTTGACCCAACTCCTGAATAACAGTCCTACACCATAATCCCCCTCCACCATCCTGGCACAATGCAGTCAGGCAAGTACCGTTCTGTGGCCATCCAAACCCAGACTTGTCCATTCCTAGACGGAGAAATGTGATTTGTTTCTCCAGAGAACATGTCCTTATGTTATGTTACATTCTTTCACAAATTGTTTGTAGAAGCAGTCTGCATGCCTAGGTGCTTGGTTTTTTGTTCACACATCGGTCTGTCTGTGTGTGCATGACAACTATAAAGGGAAATGATTAAACTTATCAGATTTGTAGATGGCATCAAAATGAAGACTGTGTAACAGTTTAGCATGGCAGTTGTAGTGATTCCGTCACAAGCTGATCTGTAATTTTACTCGTTTGGGAATCTGCAATAATAAGCATGCTTGGCTTCTCAAACGGTTATATATTTATATAAAAATGTTTAATCATAGCCTTGCAAAGAGACAAAATCTCAGCATTCATCCACAGCCTTATTTCTTTTCATCAGTTTTGCAGTAGCTGTAACAAATGGATCAGTCAACCTAACAGAGGGAATCCCGTACATCAGGTCGGTGTAAACCCTTTCTGAGTAAAGAATAAACTTCAACTGAAATAACAGTGAGCTGTCCAGCTGCTGCCATCATGTTCACAGCCTTAAAGGAACCTCATGATTCACTCATTCGTCTTTCTCCTGCTAGCCAGTGTGGCACTTACAACCCGCAGAGCTGTCTCTTCTCCCAGGTCTGCAACATCTGCTGCTTTTTAGGTAAGAATTATCCTAATAAATATCCCAATACAGAGAAAGAGTGCTTGCAATCTGATTTCCCTAAATAGTTAATTTAAATTTAACTACAGCTGCCATTTGTCAGAGCTGTAGGTTCACTGCAGTTCTCTGCAGCTTTTGTGATTTTTCGCTTGTTTCGTAACCACCTTCCCTCCATGTTTCTCAGCCCTGTGGGTTGTGGTGATCCGTTTTCAGCAGGTCAGAGACTATGGTGATCACGGAAAAGCCAACATTGCCACCATCGTTTTAGGATTCATTTCCTCCATATCAGTCTCCGTCACCGGGAACTTCCAGGTAACACTTTGATCTTGTCAACTTGTTTTACTCCGTTAAAGATTAAAACTTTATCTGTGAAAAATAACATGAAGATGACTGTATGCTAATCAAACACTCCGCTCTCCACTGCTTGTCCCATGTAGCAATCAGTCTTAATGATTATTCACACTGTGGGAGCAGTCCTGGCTTTCTTCCTTGGCCTGGCCTACTTCTGGGTACAGCTGTATCTAACTTATCGGGCTCAACCATCGCAGGACCGATGGTGGGTGGGGCCTGCCAGGGCGACCTGCTGCATCATCTGTACGGTCACGGTCAGTGTTAGTATCCTTCCTGTCTTAAAACTACTTCATAATATCAAATAATATCAATTCCAAGATACTGCTTTTGCCTATTGTAAGGATATTCGGTTGAGGATAATTCTTAAATTTTATTTACTTTTTAAACATTTCTAAGAAAATTTTCAGTGATTTTAATTTGAAAGAATGTGCCCAGAGTGTGCAACCTATTTCAAATTTAATCACAATCTCTTAATTTGTTTTCATCAAACAGTTTAAAGTGTTTATATCACCTAACTTCAAAATATATCTATTTTTTAAAATTGTTTTTTTATGACTTAATGCATTTAGAAGCAAAGAAAGTTTAAATTGAGCATCAGAAAGAAGAAGGATGGTGATTTTGTCTCTGGACATTGAATTGCTGTTGGTACCAAACATGCTTTTCTGAGTCACAGCGTACCAATTTTCACCTTATCCTAGCTGTGCCATGTCACAAAGCTCAAATCGTCAAAAATTGGTTTCTTCAACCAATTCTCTGAAAACACCTGCACAATCACCAGATCTCAATCAAATAAAGCACCATTGAATGTCGAGGAATGGGAGATTCACATCATGGATGTGCAAACGACAAATCTGCAGCAACTGTGTGATGCTGTAACGTCAATATGGAAATGTGTACTATGAAGAATTTAGGCAATTAGGCAACCTGGTACATGCAAGGTGTACCTAATAGAGTGGCCAATGAGTGGATACGTTTGTTTTAACACTATATTTCCAGTGCATTGCAATAATTTTTGAGCACTGGTGTTGACTCATGAAAGAATACTGACACATGCAGGATTAGTCGTGATCGTGGTTTCCCATTTCTTTGAACTTTTTAAATGACTGAATTCTTTTTGAGCTCATATTGAACCGCACGTTGTATGTGAAGAGCTATTTCTCTTATCCATTTTAAATGAATCCTCTCACTGGCTATACAGAATCATACACAGGCAGAGTATGGGCTGAGAATAAACACTTTAGTGTCTGTCAGCGAAGCAGCAACACTAATGTTAGGTTTACGATTGAATTTATTCTGATGAGCAGTTCTTCAGCATCGTGCTCCTTAACTGCTCTCCTCTCCTTCAGTGTCCATTCTCCACATCAGAGGCTTTTACTCCGAAGCTGCTGCGTGTGAATGGATTCTGGTGATGTCGTTTTTCTTCCTCTTTGGCCTTTTTGCAGCCGAGTTCAGACACATCGACTGTCACAGCCTCACCGTACAGAAGCAAATGTTTAGGAATGGCCACACATCAATAGAAATGACCGGTTATGTATTAAATACAATTAGCTAAAAACACCGCGCTGGATCTGTGTGCTAGTACATTTTGTTCAGAATGCATTATATTCAGTTATTGTGTATCGAACTGCTTTTTAATTTATTTGCATGTTTTCCTTTTTTAAGACTCAGTACGGCAGATCTGTTTTATGAACTATGACGGCATCTTTTGATGCGATTTCCAACGTTTATATCATTCTTACCATTATTAAATTATTTTACTACTTCACAGTCAACCATCATATGGGCAACATTTTATATTTATATTTTTAGAAGAATTTCAAACAAATATCTTAGGTTCAGAAATGCCTTTCTATCCTTTTATTTTTTGAAAATTTTGGGAAAGATAGTTTTTAGGTTTTGTTCTCATGTTAAATAAAGAAAATAGAAAAAAAAATCAATTTAACAAAACAGCATACGTTGCATTAAAAGCCCCATATGACAATAACCACAGTCTAACACATGATGGCGCTGTTTAACAATCTTAATCTGCTACAACTGCCTCTACATGATTACGCTCCTATTATTTTAGGTCACTTCTTAGAATCATTTATATACCCTCCTTTCCTGATGGCTTTGATTAACTTTGAGTCCGTCTCTTGCTTTTTCTAGTTTTCATCTTCATGATGTGAAATCAGCTGGTAATTTCACGCATTGAACTTCAGCATTGTTCTGCAGCATTGTCCACCTGTCAGCTGGATAGTACAATAGAGGAAGCTGGAAAAGGAGGATAGCCGTATGGAGGAAATGTTGGATTATCGAGAAAAAGAGAGAAAAAAAGGCCTTCGTATGATGTAATACACAGGAGAGTACTGCAAGACACATTTAAAACGGTTCACTCTTGAATTTTACCTGCACTTTAAACTTCCTTTTTAATATTTGTCAGAAACATTACCAGCCACCAGGGGTGCTGTCGAGCATTTCTTGCTGCCGATTCTTTGGCTGCTGAGAAAATGCCCATCTGGTGGTGTGCCAGCATTTTTTTTGGAGCATACCTCCAGTTTAGATGGAGGTTTCACATTCACTGCAATTTGTCAGGGCTATTTGCAGTGGGCAAAACAATGAAGCTCTCATAGCTGATGCTGATATTGGGAGAGGTCCTACTCTTGGCTCCAGCATACAAACTTGTTCTCTCATCCAAGTTATTTATTTATTTTTAAATATTATCTCAGGGTCTGTTGGTAACTTTGCACTTTGTGAACATCAACATATCTAATTTTGTTTGTATCTTTATTTATGTCAACAAAAAATCACTAGGCGTATGCCCGAGATGGGAATACTGGGCCCCCAGTGTCTTGCTATGTTTCGGGAGCATTCTTTCACATACTCCACGCTGTGTGATGCAACCAGAGGGGGGCTTTGATGAGCGGGCACAGGGAGCAGACGGACAAGCCCGGAATTCTATGGGAATTTTTCAAAGTGCTTTTCATTACCAGTGTTCCTGCTGCAGGCAGCATGCAGGGTTTGAACATTACAGTCTCATGTCCAGGGCAGATTAGAAAGACAGTTTAGTTTCTTGACGTTACTCCAAAGTGCATGATTTAAAATAAGTTTACCCCTTCTGCCGGTCTTGTCTGCTTATGCTGAAATGACAAAAATGCTCTTGAGTTCTTACTGCTCATAATAAGGAATTCAGAAAGAGGCCTTTTGGTGCCAAAACACCCTTAACCCTGCTGTTTTCATTAGTGAGTATAAAAGGCTCCTGATAAAGTAATAAAAAGTCATAAAACCACCAGTAGCGGCATGCAAAGACTGGGAGGCCCTTGATGTAAATGTCAGAAAAAAAAGGTCTGGATCGGCTATTGTAATGTGGGAGAACATGGTTTATGTGACGCCTGCTTTGTTGCTTTTGACTTTGATTCAAGAAGAAGGTAAGAGCGCACATACTCTCAAGGCCCGCGCTGTAATCTCCCCCAACACCTGCTTATGCCCTAGTCCGTCTTATCCCGGCAACAGCTCTTGAGCAGAAACAAAAGCACTGCTTTCCTATCGTGGAGCGGAGCTGCTGCCTCCAAGTCCGCTATCAGACGGCAACCGGCAACCCTCGGATGCTCTGGTCTCTCTTTAACACTGGCCTTATCATCGACGAGCCAAATCCTGTGCACTTCACATTGAAAAGGCCTGCTCTATCTGCGAGACAGCAGAATCTGCCAGATGAAGGCTCGGGGAAAGGACTGGGGGTAAACTGTTTGAGGAGAATGGTGCAATACAAGGGAGATGGACACAGAAGAGAGATGGGATTGTCCAGAATTGAGAGATCCACAAGCAGATACAGAGACCAGTGACAGCGAAAAGAGTCCCAGAAAAATGGAGTGTGAGCGATAAAGATGGAAAAATAAGAGTGGGCACCACCAGCCATGATCTCACCCCCTGCTCCACTCTTTGGCACCGTCTTCCAGAAAACTGCCCTTTCGCTGAAAAATGCCAAGTGCACCACATTCCAGCAGCCACACAAAGGCCCTCCCTCGTCTCAGCTGCACGGGCACAATCAGACAAGGGATAATTATATAATTAGCCTGGCTGGTGGCAGACAGGGACCCTCAGATGGTGTGTTGGTGTGTCATATTTACGTTATCAGACAATGAGGAGAGTTTGGCCTTATCAGAGGAGGCAGCGACAGAATGTGTGTGTGGGGGGTGTGTGTGCACTTAGGAGCAGATTGTCACGATAGAGAATAATAGTGGGTCGATCGAATGACCTTCACTCTGTAGCAGGGCAGGGATCTGGGCATGTGATATGTGATGACGAGGTGGGGACTTTTTTGGGGGCTCCAACAAGCTCCATTCTCCAGGACTGAAAAATTAGGGCAAAGTGTAAAGGCCAGAAATTGCAGTTCTTCGAATGTCTACTTGAAGCTGAGTACAAAAATCAAGACTTTGCTGCTAGGCAAGTTAATGCTTGAGGCAGGACAAAGATAGCAGAGGAGTAGAGATATGCACATGACTTTGTTTTGCAAAACAACAAGAATGTGACAGTTAAGTGCACAGTGTGTGCAGAGCAAAAACAGCTATCCACCACTATGCTAACAAGACACCAGCTACCGAGCATTTGCAAAAGCAACATACTGTACCTCTGTTACTCTCCATTATGCTAACCTCCACCTGGAGAGAAACGCTAGAGCTAAATGCACATCAAACTTTATCAAGCAGCCACAGCTTCATTCTCAGCAGGTAGCAAAAGCAAACTAAGGATCAAATCAAACAAGTCTAGAGATTGGTCAACGATCATCTGGGAGCCACCAACTGCAAATGGAAAATGTGTACTCCTGAAGGATCCTGAAAGCTGCTATGTGTAGTTGGTTGCTGAGAGATATACATGATGCACTGAAAACCTCTTGGAGATGTCTTTGATTGCTAGCAGATTGACACCCCTGTCTACAGTTAGCAAGAAGTCATTTACCTTCAAATAAATCTTGGGCCATTTAAAAAGTGTTTGTTGTAGCCAAGGTCCAACTTGTGCTTTGAATGTAAACAGTGTCCATTTCTAGTTGGCTTCGGGCTTTTCAAAGTTGGAATAAACAGGCCAGTGGTCAGCAAATGTTTGCATGACATATCAGCCTTTTCCATGCAAACTGCGGGTAATCATGGCAATTTGTTAGTGACCAAAGCAATCAAAAGGTTTTTGGTGCAATAACCTTTTTTGTAACCAATTTTATGCGGTGACAGCCAATAATGTCCAGGAACCACTCACCAACTACTCAAGAAATATATTTTTCCCTAGTGGATCTCACCAGGGTGTTACCAGCCAGGCTCAAGACTTGTGTGACAGAGGCCTAAGATTTCTAATATTTGCTGATAACTCCAACCTCTCTTCCCCAAATATGATCACTTATAGCAACAAGAATGCAGCACACAAAAAAAATAGATTTTATATAATCTTAAGACTCGGAAGTTATCTTGAAATGTCTCTGGGCATGTATTTGGACAGCTATTTCAAGTTATAGATAATTAACGGATCTCACAAGGGAATTTTTTGAACATGTGGAGTTGAGGAGGAATTGAACCATCAACCCTGGGACTAGCAAATGGGTGACACTTCCTATGACCCCATATCGCTTTCTTCTATAACAGCTCTGCTGACATCATGGTGGACATGATGCCTGTCTTTTATATCCAGTCTGTGGGGTTCACCAACCACACCTAATATAAGAAAATTAAAATAAAACATTTCACCTCTGGGAACCCAAACGTAATCTAAACATAGAAACTTATATATTATTTTAATGCAAAATATTATTTTTTAATTACTCTGTAGAAGTAGAAGTACTCAAGTGGCTGTGACTTGTCCTAGCGGGGGAATCAGAGCACCAAAAGACAGCGACAATTCACAGCTAAACAGATAAGACCACCTCTGCCCTCCAGTCGATGAAGAATCCTCTCTCCCAGACGAGAATTAAGCCAGTGTCTCTCTCTGCTGGCCACTGGCCAACAATCTCCCCTTGCGCCATGGCCTTGGCTTTGGGTGTGTCTCCAGTTGCACGGGACAGCACAAAATAGACTATTGTTGATCGCACAAGACAGAGAGCCAGGGGAAGGAGGAGGGGCAGTGGCAGTGGCGGTGGTGGTGGGGATTGGAGGTGGTGGGAGGAGAAATTAACTTTTAAGAAGGGAGCACATGGACAATGAAGAGTGACTCCCCTCCTACTTAGGTGCATGTGCACTGATGAAGAGCTGCTGGACACTCTCTTTTGCCTTCATTTAATTTCTTTACAGGTGCACTTTGTTTTAGAGATAAACATGCAGCAAATCTGAACCTCGTTTCTTTATTCTCTTACAAAACTCGTGCAAGAACAGTAGATTATTTTTGTCTTACCTGGGTGATTTAGCCAAGAGTATTTATCGGCAGGGAGCAGTAACTTCCTGGATTCCTTGACTTCCTCGCTGCCTGCATCTCCGAAACAAGAAGACATCTGCATCCAGCCTGAAATATAATTATATTTAGGTTTTGCAACCTTTGGACTGTAGCCCAACTGATACTGAATTTTTGATGTCAATATTGACATTTGAGTTTTTTGAAAAAAGAAAGTGTTAAAATAAAGCATCAGACTTGGCTGATATTTTGGCCTGGCTAAATAATTGGTGAACGTTAGTAAGCGACTCAAAACATCCTTGCATAGCTATAAGTGTGCCAAGTAGAAAAGGCCACAGTCAGCCAACAGGTTTGAACCCAGAAGCTTCTTGAAGGATGCTTGCTGTGAGCCAACAGCACTCTGCTGCTTGTACATGTAGTTAATGATTTGTAAATGATGTTGATAGGGTGGCTCCCGGAAGATACATTTCTACCATCTTTGCTGTCACAGAAAAATTCACACATTTGCACACACATAGGTGGCTGTAGCTCAGCAGGTAGAGCAGGTCATCTGCTAATCAGAAGGTTGTCATTTCAATCAATCAATTGGACCATGAATGTGTGTGAACGTTAGCTAGAAAGCCCTTAAGTGTACAAAAGTGCTTGTATTAAATGGTTAATGAGGCACATTGTCTAAAGCCCTTTGAGTTGAAAAGTATGCACACTTTTATTCTATGCCTTTAAACATTTTGTAACACTCACACTTGTGTGCTTTGTGATGCATCAAAGGCAATTTAGGTTTCATCATCTTGCCCAAGGACATTTTGACATGTGGCCTTGAGAAGGAATTGAATCATCAACCATCTGATTAGTAAATGACCGGCTCTAACTGTCTCCCCATATTTCTCTCTCCTATCATCATGTGGCCTATGTCCATCTTTTATATACACTCTATGCACAATCATGAAGCCCTCAGCAATTATGTGCTTGAATGATTATTGGCCTGTTGCACTAACACCGGTAATTATGAAATGCTTTGAGAGACTGGTGATGACATCTATCAAGGGCGCCATCACTGTTGACCTGGACTGGCATCAGTTTGCATATAAAACCAGCAGATGGAGTGAGGATGGACTCCACACTGCTCACATACACCCAGAAAACCTCAAAACCCATGTGAGAATGCTGTTTGTTGACTTCAGCTCTGCCTTCTTTACCATCATATCAGGCAAGCTGGGTCTGGCTCTGTAGTTGGATTTAAGACTTCCTCCCCAACAGACCACAGCAAATAAGACTTAAGGCCACTTAATAAGGCCTCATCTCATCCAACAACATCCTCAGCACTGGCACCCCTCAGGGCTGTGTTCTCAGTCCACTCATACTCACTTTCCAAACACGACTGCACTCTCATTCATAACAAAAATTTCACATACAAGTTTGGAGCAGTGGTGGGGATGATAACCAGTAACAATGAGGTGACCTACAAAGAGGAGGTCTAAGCCCTCACATCCTGGTGTCAGAACAATGACTTGCTCCTCAATACCAGCAAGACAAAGGAGCTTGTCATTGACTTCAGGAAACATAAAATGGGTAGATCTAATGCCAGTCTGGCGATTGATAGATAAGAGGTGGAACAAGTGGAGAGCTTTAGATACATTCATCCTTTTTTCTACAGTACCTAAGAAAAACTGGACTTTTAAAGAAACTCCTCACCAACTTCTACCAGCACCATAGAAAGTATCCTTAACTATGGATGCGTGGTGTAGATCTCCAGCTGCACCTCAGAGGAGAGAAAAAGCCTGAAGCGGTTCACCAAGACTCCACAAAAAAGGTCATTTATCTACAACATCTGATTGAAAAAACGGAGCTGAAAAGATCAGGTCTGACTGCACACACCCTGCACAGTGTCTTTTTTTGATTCTTGTCATTTCCCGCCTCACTGGCAGGTTCAGGGTCATAAGAGCAGGGACAGAAAGACTCAAAAACGACCTCTTTCTGAGGGCTGTGAAGCTTGAGCTGTACTGGCACTTTTTGCCTTACACCCTACAGTTTACATTTACTGTACATTCAATTCAACAATAAGAAAAACCCTCAATTTTACACTGTCTCATTTATTTAGATTTGCACCTCAGTTTTGCACTGTCATAATGTGTCTTTTATTTATTCACAGTTTCACTAACTCAAAAAACTTAGCAATAGCCAGTTAAGCACCTCCCATGTCTGCTTTATTTTTCTCATTTTATTTTTTTCTGTATTCTGTTGGGCTCCTGGAACCCTAAATGGGGTCAGTGCTGATGCAAAATGCAGCATGATTTTGCAACAAGGTTTCTGTCAGACACTGAGACTGCACAATCTAAGAGTAAACATCATATTATCGAGTTTAAAATTTAGAGTAGCTGCAGCCTGGTAACAGATGGCAGCATCCTAAATAAGAAATGTCTTTAACTATGACTCAGGTTCTGTAAATGTAAATCTAATTCTCATTCTGAGCACCCTTTCCTTTTTTGTGAAATATGGAGCGTGAAGCTTAAGCGCGTGTGTGGTCCTTTACATTCTGTTTGCATTTAGTTTTGCTGTGACTCTGTTCACTCACGAGAATATATGCAGGGTTGTGTTCTCCCTGGCAAAACACATATTTAAGAAAAAAAACCCCAAAACCCCAAAGAATTTCTTTGTCTCGTGTAAATACAGGGTTTGCTTAAAACATTAGCAAACAGTCATTATTACGGAGAGGGCTCCGAGTGTCTGTCTCTTTGGTGAGATTACTACTTTTGACAAAATGGAGAGAAAAAAAAAAAGAGCTTCAGGTAGAAAGCGCAGCCTTTTCCAGTTACAGACTCTCATCCAGGCTGGAGAACATACGCACATGTAGAGATCCACCCCCGTCGATGCTGAGCTATATTTGACTAGGACGTTTTGAATATGGTGAGAACAGCTAGAAGTAGAAATAACTGCTGCCACTGAGGTTCTCTGCTTTTAATCATGCTGTTTTTAGATGTTGGCAACAATATCTTAAGTTTTGTTTGTCCCCAGAGATTGGCATTTTGCTTTGGAGCAAACATTTTTCCAGTAAAAGAAAAATAATTGGGCAGAGGTCATGTTTATTGGCATGGAACGGAAATAAAAAAAAACAAAACAACTATTCATAGCATCTCAGACTGAAAATTAATTCACACAGTTAATGACTTATGTTCCCAGTTACAGCTACCAATGAATGGTGCACTAGAAGTTGACTTGACTGGAAAGTTAATCAGTTCGTATGACGGATGAGCCACCACCTTAGGTCACAGGCTGCTTCTTCAAGTGGCCTATTGGTCACCGTGCACCAAAGGCTGACTCAGACTTTATAGGTCACTTACACATTGTGACATAATCAATAAATCAGCATTAGAAGCTAAATTCCCAATCTCCGTGCTAACCTTTTGCATGATGCAAGGCGAGCTTGCCAGGATCGTTCTCTGCTCTTTAACGTCTTTGACCTTTTTTTTGTCTTGTTGGAGGATTTCTGAGAAGGAAGAGGGTATAGCTGGTGTGTCACTACAGCATATGCATGCAGGAATTATGTAAGGGCCCTGACATTTTGGGCTGTGACCTGCTTTGGTCCTTCACTAGTTTGAGGATCAGTCAGACATTCGCTCAGACAGACCCAAGAGGTTGGCGCCGCTCGTGGGCTGAAATGATGTCTTAATGCAAAGCCTGTTGTGGGCTCTTTCTCTGTGATGTGAGACAATATGGGCTTTATCAGCAGCACACAATATGAAATGTGACAAATTGGCATTTCCTCATTACTCAGGCCTGGTAGTTCAAGTTCAAGTTCAAGTGAAAAGAAATGTCTGCCCATTATTTCTTCTCTCTAATGTTTGATCTTTGCTGCTGAATGATGTTTGTGCAGAGTCTTTACATCACAAAGCTGTTGTCACATTTATCTGCTAACGGAAGAAGTGTCTGTGTTCTTGTCTTAAATTGGATCTATTATGCTTTTCCTTACTTTGTGCTGTTACAATTGACTTTAACCAAACATAGCCAAAGTTTCACAGAATGAGGTGGGCATATGTGCCAGACATCCCCTTCAGTCAAAAGCTCAGACTGCTCTAAAAATGCAGCTTTTTTTTTTTTTTTTTTTACTATTCTGGCTCTGTGTCATGTCAGAAAGTGGGAATATAAATTCATCTGAGACACACAACTCCTCTATTAGCTTAAATGTCAGGTGACTTTTAAGGTAACTAATGAAACGAGCTAAAACGAGTCTTGTTTCAGGCCATGGATGGAGTGAAGGGTTGCACTAAAATAAAAAAAAAGGAATCTTATGAATTTGAAATATGCAAACCTACGAATATAACGAATATAAATATGGACCTGAAAATGTAAGTTTAGAATGATGTGTATAATAGGAGGATTTCAGGTGTAGCGCTTTCCCTGTATTAGGTTCAGTTTGTAAAAAAAATGTGTAAGGAAATGCATTTGCTTCTCACAGACTGTAAATTTAATGAAGGTAAGATGATTTTTTATCTAATATGAACTAAAATGAGTGACTGAGCCTATCCAACCACCACTATCACTATCTGGTGGCCTTCAGATAGCACTTCTGCATTTGCTTCATTTTTTTTGACTCAGAGGCTACGTTTTATATTTTGTATGCTACTGTTTTATATTGTCTATGAGCCTCAAGTGGCAACTGGAGGAACTGCAGTTTTTGCCACTTCTGAGTTAGCACTCCTGAGGTTGACCGTTGTTAAAAACAAGCCTACAAACGCCTTAATCAGAATTTGTAGTTTACTTATATGTAACAGAAAATAAGAAAAATCAGAATATTGTAAGCTCCACTCTGAAGCATATATAGCCTCACATATTGGTTTAAATACCACACAGACTATCAAAATATTTTGTCTACTAGCACTAAGAAGATAGGAGTGGTCACATGTAGACACAAGCAGGTGTGTACTCAACTGGCACCTCACCAGTGATCTGCGATGAACCTGGAGTCCAATCCAAGGCTGTACTAGACCATGGGAAACTTGACGTCAAAGAAGTTCAGCCTCCAAAATAAGTAACCTTCCCTCCCCCCCGCTCTCCGGTCTGGCCTGCATTTTCATATTCCACTGGTATTTCCGGATGGCTCCCACATTTGCAAAATAAAGGCCATCAGAGTAATCATTATAATGTTGAACAATAATAACTGGGGGAACTGAATGAAAGCCTGGAGAGGCTTGTTGACCTTTCAGAGCTAAACTGGTCCTGGCTTCTGTCTGTGCACTGCTGAGCCCATTGTGTTCCCAGACCTTATCATTTTGTTGCAGTTTCCTCTCCATGCTGCGTGTGTGCACGTGTGCATGTGTGAGTGTGTACGTTTATGTCTGTGCTTCTGTCCAGTCCTGCTGGACGTTCATGTGTGTATCTGTTTTAGTGAACTGAGCAGGCAAACTGGAAAGGTACAAAGGTTTGAGCCTGCTGTTTTACACTTACTGGACTCTTGAAAACACACACACACACACACACACGCACGCACACACACACACACACGCAAATGCATATGTTTGCACATTTCCCACATTTAGATCAAAAGACAAACTCCTGAAAGGACAGCTCAGGACTCTGAAGGTGCTTTCTCTTCTCTCTCGATGAGAATTAGTTTAAAAAGACTCAAAAGTATAATATTAATTATTATTTTTGTGCTCAAGACCATAAACTGACACATTTAAAATGAATTTAAAAGTAAGAATATTTTCCAGAAGCAATGACAGGTTTCCACACAATGTCACAGCAACATATCTGCTTATCATTTCTACCCTAATCTAAACCTAACATTACAAAACTCTTATGATTAAATGATTTGTATGATCTTAGCCTGACATCGATGCTGAGTTTACAGGATCTGACTCTGTAAATAGAGTTATGTTTCCTTAGTGTGACTAATACAAGAATGTACTCATGCATGCACGCACGCCTCTCGGAGAGGTGTACATCAGGAATTTTTTTTTAGAGGCATCACATCTCAGTCAGTACTTTTAGTAAATGCCAAAGATTAAAAGAGACTTTCAACAGTGGGGCCCATTCATAAAAGTTAATAGCTGACGATAGCTTCAAAGTATTGCAACAACTCGGGGGTGAGTGATGGGTTTTGCCTCAAACCTCATCGGCGGGAGTCTTTAGAAGAGGAGAGAAGAGAGAAAGAAAACAAAACAAAACAAAAAATGCCCAAAATGAAAGATTCACCGCCCTCCTCCCCCTCCCCCCACCTGTCGCTACCTCCCCTTCCTCCCTCCTGCCCTCCTTCCCAACGCCATTCCCTTCTCCAGGGAATGGTGTAGGAGAAAGACATCCTGTGATGTCACGTACTGCTCTGTTCTCCCAGACAATACACCCACACCTCCGGGGCTTCCCCGGCCCCAGCAACAGGGGGAGCTCTTATGTCCTGGTGGTATGTGCGCTATGACTCATCGCCTCCTTTCTCCCACGCAGGACACACACGGCGTCGTGTACAGACACACACATACACACAAGCACAAAGTGCATTGGTGCAGTAGATGGACAAAAGGAGGGTGTGCTTGTGGGATGTAAGGGTGGAGTGATGGAGATGTTGCCAGGGCAACCAGTATCCCAACACAGCTCTGACCCCGGTAACGCCTGTGGCTTATTGAATCAATGGCAGTATTGATGCAGATGGAGAGAGTGAGACATCAAGGAAGAGAAAGGGGAGAGTGACACTGCTTGTTTGTGTGATTAGTTACTGAGTTGGCACGCTTTATATATAACTGTGTTTACAAGTGTTTGTGTTTTCTTAACAAAATAAATGCTGAAGCTTAGAAACTGTGTGATTAAGCTGCCCTCCTGTTGAAGACCTGCTGCTGCCTAGAACCTGGCCTAGCAATTGCCACGGATACCACAGTCCATCACTTTGAACAGTACCACAATGCTGCAAATCCAGTTTAGCCTGCACTTACTGTACATTATAACATATTTATAAAATGAAAGTATGACTATGTAATTTGCTTTTAAGGCCAAAAACGTTCAATTGCACATCTTGTACAGAGCCATTGTCTTAATGTTTTACTTTCATTTTAAACCCTTACCCTACCACGGTGACCCACTCAGTGAGGTGACTTATAGTGGCACTTACATTGTCTCATTAAAAAGTCTAACATGAACCAACACATTACATTTAAGCTTTGAATTTGTGTTTTAAAGAATCTGACATACTGAGCAGTCCTTATTTAAAATCTCCCCCTGTCCTCTTCCTCTGAGAGTGACACTGTCACACATTGCTGCAACTGCAGATAAGTGCAGCTAGCAGAGACACTGTGTGCCAAATAGTACAGAACAGTATGTTTCTTTGGTGATATTTGCTGAGGCTATTGAATTGTTGCATTTGAAATTAGGTGCCACTCCACAAAAAAAGAAATGAAAAAGGCTGTGCTCCCCTCCCAACCCCTTCACTCCCCTAAATGCAAAATTACTGGGACTTCAACTTTAGAGATGAGTACATGAACACAGCAGCAACGAGATGGAAGAGAGAATATGTGCAGGTGGGACCATGTGGTCACTTAGTGTTTTCCTTCACTGTGATGGAAAGGGTGCCAGGCTGCAACACATCCATCTATACATCCTGGAGTTCCGTGTAATTTAACTGCAGAACACACAGGTCATCAAGAGTTCAAATGAATCTTGGGACACTGAGTTCCTCCAGGGTTACACCTCTCTGAGTGTCACTGGAGCACACGAAAAATGAATTTACTTGACTTTATTTTATTTTTATTAAGCTGGCTTTAATTAATCATGAACAGAATGCCATTCGATGACTTCAGCCCACTTTAACCCATGTTGACATATCAATGCATAAATGCCCTCTGTGGAGTATTTTACAGTTGCCTGATTACGCTTCCAGGAGACAGACGTGAATATTTATTCAGATTTTTGATATTTATTTTTAGTTCTGGTTTGGGCTTTTGGATTTAAATAGTTCCCTGTGCTAACAGGTTAGGCTTTGGGGCAGGAAGTGTTTAAACAACATTATTAATTTGCAATATGTAACTAATTGTTACATTAGTTTTGCTTTACTCTGTACCATGACTTGAATTTGCTGTTTTGCAATGTAAACCTGAGTCTGGAGTCCCACACACTGACATAAATGACTTTTCCTTTTAGTATGAACACAAAAATAGGATCAAAATGCAAAGTTGAAAAGCAACCCAGAGAGACGTTAAAATGATACCCACAGTGATTCTACTACATCACTGCCTTTGTTTTCCTGCTGAAGATCAGGCTCTGGCTGCTAGGCTGGGGTCAGCATACACTTGGCTTTAACATCATTATAAGTTCTTTACTAGCTTTGCGTTAGCATGCTGTCTGTACCGATGGTCGCAAAGAATGAATGTTATGTTAACAGTATAATGTAGCTGTTTTTGTCCTTTCCCATCATGCTTTTCTTCAGTTATGTAGATCGCTCTGCTAATTCTCTCCTCTCTGCACCAAAACCAGCTGATAGGAGCACAAGTTAATATTAAGAATGAAAAAGTCCAATTTGATTTTTTTTTTATTGTTCTATCAGCCAAACATGCAGAAAACTAAAGGATCCAAGTAACAACATAAATGTAACTTTAATGTAAATGTAAACAGTAATGTGATTACTGGACTTAGTCCACTAACATGTTACAATACTGCATTACTGAAAAGTGTAATGTGATTACAGTAACAGGTTAGTTTGGATAGTGTTACACCCAAACTATATGTGTTGTATATAAACATATTTATTAGTGCCTTTTTTCCCCCAGCTGAAGGATAAAGAAGGCTAATGAGAGCTGTTAAAGTGAATCTAGTACAGTTCTGAAAAGTGAAAGAAAAACAATGAGCTATAAGGCACCAAAACACTCCGCTAGTTTAAGAGCAGTAAATTCTTTTTCTCTATAGATTTAACTTTGCAAACAAACTCTCTCACTAGAAAAACAGTAATTCAGTTTTTTTTTAATGAACCTATTTTGATTGATATGCACAAGGCAGTAATTGTATCTTGACTGTAGCTAAGGTTAACCCAAAATATATTTAAATTATAGCCTCATCCATGTGCTTGGTATTCAGTAAAAAAAGAACAGCAAACTATTATAAGATTAGTATGACTGGCTCATGCATGGTTATTAATAATATTACACGTGCACATGCTTAAAAAAAAAAAATTCATGAGAAATATAACAAGACTTTTTTAAGGTGCTATATGTTAGCGCAGTTGAATTCTGTCCATACATTATAACATCCTGTCACTGGTTACTGATAAAACTGCTCCATAGTGCAGTTGACTGCCAAGATCTATAGCTGATCTGGTGATGCTGTGCCAGATAAGAGTATCTACAACAAACTACCTCTAGCCATCAAAGCTATCCTACTATTGTTCCCCCACACAGAGGAAGCAAGGTTTGTTGTGTTATTGTTGGATTAGGGAAAAAGAGTGAGAGAGAGCTGGAATAAGGCAGCATGTGTGCATGTGCTTGTGCGCGATCGTTTGACGTACTATGTGTGTCTGCATTCTCCTGTTTGTGTCAGTTTTTGCGAGGGTGTGATTTATACCCGTGCACAGATTTGATTGTGTATATGGGATCCTGTCTGCCGCATGCCAGAGTTGCTCGTATTGATCAGCATGTTGTGTGTTGCAGCCAGGGGGAAGCCGCCGGCATGAGTGTACCTGAGTCAGAGCGGAAGAGGGGCTTAAACGGCTCTGCTCAGCGGAACGCGGAGCTGTGCAGGAAAACACCTGGGAGCAGAGGGAGAACAAACAAAGCCAGAGGAGGGAAGAGGAAGAAGAGGCTGAGGAGAGGCAGGATGACGAGGGAAATTAAACAGAGTGAAGGAGAGAGCCAGAGCAGCTGCTGTTTAAGCCATATGGAGTTCAGGAAGAAGGCCGGGGAAGAGAGTTCCGGCTTCAAAGTCAGTGTAGCATCATTGTGATTGAGCAGAATAAGTGGCTTTCATAAATGCTCTTGGATATTATTATATTGTTCTCCGTTTCCAAGTTGGGAGTGTGTGAGAAAGTATCTGTGAGAAAGACTTTGTGCTAATCTTAGAAACTAAAGACTGCATGAAAAAAGCTTTAACTAGGTTACTGTACTGCTTTAAAATGTACGAGCACGAGTTATAGCTTTCTCAATCCATTCAGCTTGTGTGCAATTGAAAAATATTCCACAGGAGCTCCATGAAGAACTGCTTTTTACTTTAGCATAGAATTTAGCTTCACTTTTATATTTTTCTTTCAAAATTAATACAAATATATAGCTAATGCTGGTTAAATAAATTCCTTAGAACTGCAAATTTCTCTCTTGCCAACTGTATAATGAGTCACATAGATTCAACAAACAGGCATTGGTTTCTACCATAGACTATTAAATATGGACTATTAAATATGACTGAACAGGAGGTGGGCCCCAGGGCTCACTTTATCTATGACTTCAGCAAATGATCTTCGTATAACTTTATGGCCTCAAATGCTTCTTTCAAAACTTCTTTAACTCAGCGTGATGATCACTCCCAAAGTGTAACATGTTACGCTAGGTGACAAATCGTCAATATATTACGCTCCTGGGCACCAAACACGTCCCTATATTATGAGATCGGAAAAATGAGAACTGTATGGAATAAATCTACACATGTACGTTCGTTTAACTTAAATCGCTTTGGAAAACATTGTCTAATGTCATTAAAGTGCTGGTTAAGGTTAGGCCTTGGGGGTGAGAATGGGCTCTTTTATTAGCTATCACAACATTTAAGGGAATAGATGATAAAAAGGAATATATGACCTTGAGACTGACAAGTCCATATGGGTGTGCAGTAGTGCTGTGCATGGACTTTTACAGAAAGGCAAGGCAAGCACTGCTTGTCCTGATGGCACGCCATTGATGGGCTGTGTCCTCTGGTTCTCAGTCAACTTCATAACTTATAACAATGACTCATGTCTAGTTTGCAAAAAGTAGCACCAGCTAAAATACTCAATTTGTGGCTTCACAGCAGGATGCAAACTGTAGGTGACATATCATGGCTAAATCAGCTTTATGTATACAGCCTATGGTTTTCTCGTTCTTGTTTTTTGAGCATACTAATAATCACATTAATTTATTTCAACAGAAAAGAGATCAGGAGAAAACAGATGCAAACTTGCTATCACACAAGCTCTGAGGCACACAAGCCTTCAGGCTGTGTAAACCAAGCCAGATCTCTGTGAAAACACAGGCTTGTCGCAGGAGGCAAACCGTGTTTGACTTTGAAGCTCGAGACAAAATGGAATAGTAACAACAAATAGAGCGATTATCACAAAGTACACACTCTGTCTGGTCCTTCCTACAAAAAAGGGTGGGGGGTGGGGGGGTTGTATACAGAGGGACAGGTCGGCTGTTGTTGTCCAGACATCACATCCTTGACACAGTTCCCTGTCAACCGTGCAGCTGAACTGGGCAACTCCAAAGTTTCTTCCCACTCTCCCTCTGCAGATGGCATTGTTTTCAGACACAATTTTCATTGTATCTGCAGTAGGAGGGAATGGAAATTGCTGCTGTGGCAGACGCCAAACAGTTTGTCCTCAACAACCCTGATCTGCAGCTGAGTGTGAGTCGCGGGTTTTCTTGCATGCCAAGTTCCCTGTCCTGTACCCTCCCCCCTCCTCCCCCCTCCTCCCCTGTCTTCTGGGAGGTAAAGCCTGGATTTCCCCGTTTCCACTCTCTCTAGGTCTTTAACAACTAACGCCTCACTCTCACCCTCTCATTTAGCACCACTCCTCTCATTTCCTCTCCTCTCCTGTTAAACCATTAGGCCTTTTTTATTTAACAAGCTTCCTCCCCTGCTTTTCCTCTGTGCCTACCTGCACCCTGATCACCCGTCACATGTTATTCCTCATAGTACTTACCTTTTTTTTTATTATTATTATTTTTTTTTTAATTTGTATAACTTCAGCCACTTAATAAGAAGAACAGTCAACACTGCTTGCTCATTCTTTCTAATCACTCCAAAATTTGTTATGTAGTTAACTCTTTAATGTAATCAGCAGGTACTGGAGAGATATTTAGGGCATTTTCAGGTGAGGTTTGGTATTTGCTGAGTGCTCCAACTGTGCTAATTCTGTGCCGCCTGGACCTGCCTGATTGTTCGCTTTGATTACAGGATCCCCAACGAAAACCTCCTACCTCGTAGTTAGATACAAGGACAGAGGGACAGAGTGCAAGATGAGCATGATTGTTGTAAAGTGCCTGGAACAGACACATTCATGGGTTTGAAGCATGCATCTTTATGTATATGTGTGCATGTGCCGCTGGTGGCTGCGTAACCAAAGCATCAAATGTTTATGCAGCACAATATACTCCTGTCTGTGAATGCAGGTGTGCACAGTCTTTCTTTATAATAAGCCCTCCAAGAATATGTGCAGAGAGCCTGACATCTGTACAGCCTAATTTATGGCACTCTAAGGATTTTCAACTTTCGGTGTGCAGCTGCATGGCAAAGCAACAAAGGGGAAGCGCTACCAAATTACTAAGGTGTCAAGTGTGGGTGTATCACATTAGTGATTTGCCTTTACCTGACCTTGTATTTCATATCTTTTCCAGTGAGTTTTTACCTTACTCTTCAATAAACCCGTGAGTCATACAGTGCACTGAAGTGCTTGTACAGTTGCTGATTTACTGATTAAGAGGCCTCTGTGCAAACGTTTCGGTGCTTAAATCGTGAAAAGAATTCTTTTATCCTTCCTCGAACCTCCCACTGAGTTATGGCAAATAATACAAAGTGAATTATTCACTTAATAGAGGTGTTTTATTGTGTGTCATGAAAGAAATATTAGAAATACAGCTTTATATTTATCTATCAGAGAACTGCAGTTGCATGTATAAAATTGATCAGGTTATCAGCTAGCATTGTAAAAAAAACGTTAACCAGATAAGGACAGATGTGTTTATTTTCAAGCCTGTGTTTTTTCCAACAACTACTGATGCCTTCACTTCTTGATGATAGTATATTAAGATGATACTGACCTTACCTCAACCTTTATCTGAAAATGCTCTAAAACGAACCTTAGACAAAATCTGTGTCATGGGTTTTGAGTTTTATTTTGGATTCATGAGTCTTCCCTTTATATTAAGAACGTTCCCTTAAGTTTAAGCCTTGTACAGTTTAGATCTGAGTTTGAATTCGTTCAGTTTCTCCAAGTTTATAAGTTTATTTACTTTTGTTTTGTCTGTCATGTCTTCATGTCGTTTCGCTCAGTCTTAGTTTCAAGCCCATGTGTTTGTGTCTCTATGTGTGTTACTTCCAGTTTTACTTCCTCGCGTGTATCAGGTTTTGCTTCCCTTGTCTCATTAGCCTGGATTAATGTCAGCTGTGTCCCACCTGTGGCCTGTTCCTTCAATATCCCTTGTGTGCATATATCGCCTGCATCGCCGTCTTTGTAGGTGATGTTTCTGTTTGTTTGTTGTCCTTATAGTCAGTTTATATTATGTCTGGTTACTGTTAAGTTAGATATTTTACTTTTGTTTCTTCTGTCCTTTTTACCAGCAATAAAGCTGAGATTTTGAGCTTTTTGAGATCTTTTTTTCCTACTTTACTCTGTCAGACAGGTTCTATTTAAGCGATTTCTTGATTCAGCAGGTCTAATAAAACAATAAAACAATAAAAACTGTAAAAAGTGCATTTTATATTTACTCTGCTCTTCTTTTTCTAATATTCAAATTTGTTTGACACCCTGAGACGTGCATGTATGTGTGACAAATATGCAAAAAATTAAGAAATCAGTAAGGTGACAATTACAGTTTAACAACACTGTACATGCCCTTTGTTTTGTTGCTACCTACACTGCAGTAGTGTGGTCTCCCCTGGACGAGGTTTATTGTAACGTGGTTCAAATGCAGGTTAAATGCTTCCCTGATACGACCTATTTCCAGTATTCCTTTAAGTTAAAAACAAAAAGACAGCTTAAGAAATTTTCGTGCACAGTGTTAATTATAGAGCAGTTTACAGTACAATAATGTACAGTAGGCCCAATGGTTTTCATTAAAATTGTTCCAGTTCTGTCCCCTGTGAACCAGGATAGGGAGGAGGAGCTGGCAGAGGAAAGCTGCTGTATACAGCCTGTTGGAGCTGAACAAAACCAGGCATTCCTCATGGAGGTGTTTATACTCCACAGCACGGTGTGGTCCATCCTCACTGTATCTGTTACTATCCTCAGACTGTCATCATCAGCAGAATGCTAGCCAAAGGAAATAAAACAACATTTTCAAGGGATTTCTGACACAGAGTGAATACGCCCCATTTTGGCAACGATTTGCATAAATAATAAATAAGAAGCTGCTACCACTGACAAAATGCATTTCTTTTGATCGCTGACAGTTTGTCGACAACAATTTCATTAAATCTACCTACAAACCCGTCACTGGAGACCAAAAACATTTTACACCATTTGTTCTGATGTGAAATCACGCGACATACTGTAGGTTGCGTTCCGATGAGCCAAGCCGGCAACATGTCCTGACTAATGCTAATATTTTGGCTCAGTTTGACACTGAGCGACGTCTGAAACCTCCTACTTGTTGATACTGTCTGAGTGAGTTTTATTTTGAGAGGAAATTGATGCTCGACTTTTCTGGTCATGTTTTTGGCATGCTCATGTCAGGTCAGAAGACAAAAAAGGCCCCTAAACCTGACCTCAGCTTGTGATTAAAGTCAAAGATGTCACTTGAAACAGTAAATATCAGCTGCAGACAGAGAACACTATGCTTGTAATTTGTTCTTACATGCAACAGCAGGGTTTCAAATATCAGAAGTATTGATGTTGGCTCTGGTCCAAAGGCACTCTGAACCTTTAGAAGAGAGAAAATGTCTAACTTTGTCTTTTCTCTTAAAGATAAAGCATGCCTTTAGCTCTGAGCTGTTTCTCCTTTCTTAACACGCACCCCGACCAAAGTAATTTTTCTAGCTATTCAAAAAAAACTTCTTACTTTTGCCACTCTGCATATCTCAGTGTGTCTCTTTCTCTCTCTCTGTATTTTCCCTTTCTTTATATCTTCTTTTTTCCCGTGCTTGTTTCAGTGAAGTGCATTCCAGCAATTCTTCACTGTCAGTCACTCTCCTTCCATTCAGGCCCATTCGTTAGCTGCCGCTGACAGATCTTTGCTAAGACACGAAGCTCCTTTGAGCTGCCACTCCTCTGCCAAACTGGTCACAGCCACACTGGGGCATTCCTTTCAGGTTCGTATAGCGAAATAAAAACAAAAGAAAGATTTTCTCGTGCTTATGTCTTTGCTTTATACACAGGTTCCCTGGACCTCGTTTCGTCTAGCCTTGTTCCATCTTTTAATCCCTTTTAGCCAGATTCCCATTTCTGGGATTTGGGAAACTTGAGAGCCGGGGTGAGCGGTCATACTTGACTTCCCATCAGTCCATTCAGTCTATATGATCCTGCAGTATCTCAGAGACACGCGCTGGCGAGAGTCTATCCCCACGACTAATTGAGGGTCAGTTGTCTCCCCCCTTGACTCTGATGCATTTGACAGCAGCCAAAAGCACGCACGCACGCATGCACACACACACACACACACATATACAAGTTTTACACAAATCCTGGGTCTTTTTGTGCAACACAAATAGACAAGACTCATGTTTTTCATCTTGAAAAGCTGACCAGGGGAAGTGTGTGCGTGTGGGGGTCTAGCTATGCGATTACTGCGTCAAATTAACCGCTGAAGCCTCAGAGCTAACGGCAGTAAAACGCATGAAATCAAATGCTGCCATTGTCCAATGGGAGATTAGTTCAGGGGCTGTGACCTTCTCCGGATCTTCTCAAAAGCACTTAAATATCTGAGCGAATTCTGTCATTTCTCACTCCATTCTCAAACATAGAGGGCCCTCTGTCCTCTGTGCATGGCGAAAATGGTGTCCAGCTAAGAGACACTAAGCGTGTGTGTGTGTTTTTCTGTGCGAGCCAATATTTGATGGGATGTGATCTGCGCCACACAACGGTGCATTAACATGTTCGAATGCTCTTTGCCTGATTGTGTGTGCACATGAGAGAGTGTGTTTGCATGCATGCATGCGCACGAAGCCTAAGTGCTGATCTGTGAGAGATCACGGATCAACACTTACACTTAGTCGGCTTTTGATACAGATGCTTAAACGGTCTTTTTTTAAAATTTTTTTTAAAGTTTCTTATTAAGTCACCTCCCGTCTAGAGATGGATGGATGGCGGGATTATGTAGTCACAGGTGTGTGTGCGTCTGTGACCAGAGTGGACAGATATGAATGCGTGTTGCCGGTGGGAAAGTCCCTACCTCGAGTAGAAAACCTGCAACCCCCCCCCCCCCCCCCACCCCCCCCACCCCCCCCCCAACCC
>VUQR01009787.1:5306-28458 GCA_015108515.1 Hemichromis elongatus | reverse complement strand
CCCTTAGCTGTCTCTTACCCATTAATGACTAGAGGGGTTAAATTCATGGACTCACAATGTGGGGCTGTTTTTTGTATTATGGTTTAATACTATAGAAATATTTGCCCAGTTTTCTTAGAAAAAAAACCCAGCTCGTTATGTTTTGTAGTTTTGATGTATGGACAATTTCCAATGTTTTTGAGATTTCACACATGAATACAATTTATACATGCATTAGTATAATCACATAGGATCCACTATGTGTGCCACCAAACAATCTCAGTGTTCTACGTCTACTGGAGGGATGGAAGACCATTTTCCCCTCATTTAGTGTTTTGGTGATGGGGTTGGAAAGCCTTGTATAACACACTGCTGTATAAGTAAGCTGGAAATTGGAGACTGCAAAGGTCTTAGGAGCTCTTCATAAACATCAAATCATTTAGTGAATGTGATGGGTGGGGAAAGTGGGCACCCTGAAAGTTATTGTGTTTTATCATAGGATGAAGGCAATCCCTGAGAACCGTGCTGATATGTCTCTCTCAAACCATGCTAGCATGCAAGCAACTGAACAGAGCCACCAGATCCCCTCATTGCAGGGGTCAAAGGTTCAGCTTTATTTTTAACTTTCCAGTGCATAATGATCTCTGTTTCTCACACAGTAATAATCCAGTGAGAATGCCATCACATAACTGTAGATTTTGAGTGATAGCACATTCATGTTCTCAATCTGGTGTTTGGATTTTTGTTTATGCTTTGGTAACTTTGGTAACTGTTTTCTCAGATCAGCTGTTACAGATACAGTGTGGGGAAATCTCATCTGTAGCTGGTGATAATATGTCTCAATGTTGTCTTTGTCTATGTTTTTAAAATATCACAAATGATTCAGAACAGTGCATCTTAAGCTCTCCTTTATATCTGTGCTTTTTAGGAGGACGCTCTGCCTGCAGCCCTGGTGGAGCTGGTTAGAAACAGCCCCATCTCCTCAATAGAGGACCTTCAGATGCTGCTGCTCTCTGACTCCGTAGGTAAAGACCAGAGCTTTCTAATATTATTACTGATGCATGCTTTGAAACCAGACTCTGTCTGACACAGCTGCTGTCTGCATTTTTACTCCAGCCTTAGTGACGTCGTAAATGTAATACCATTTTCAGTTACATACAGCCAAATTAAGCTCCCCTAAAACGTTTTTTATTCTGTTCACAAAACCGAATCATCTAGTTTAACAGTGCAACCCAAAGCCCTTCTTTCAATATCTGTAGCTCTTCCCTAAACATGTATTGACATTAAAGTAAAAGAAAAAAAATGCTACTCTTACATTGTTGCGGTCACAATGAGAAGCTGATTTTTTTTAATGACAGATTAATGTTGGTTTGAGAAAACTGAGGTTATGTTGCGCTTTCAAAATAAAGCGCAATTAAGAAAAAAACATTCATATTTCCTGTTACAACAGAATGCGGTAATAAGTGGTAATTATTGCATTTTTTTTTACACCAATTGGAATAAGTAAACATACAGCAGTGTACATGACAGAATCACACACAAGATTTATTAGATTCATAAAAGAGTAACAACTGGTTGCCCTTGGGCTGGATCTCTTATTTTGTGACTCAAATGTGAAATCAGCTAAGCCCTCATCCTCCTCCTCCTCCTCGCTCTTTCTTTCTGTCATCGTGTGTGTGCTCACTTATCAACCCACATGCAAAGACACAAGCTCGTGTTTTACCTTTCTACATACAGAGGGCGCTAAAAGGCCTTAGATTAAAAAAAAGAAAGAAATGTTCATGATTTTTTTGGGACATAAGTCAAATTCTGTTTTTGGTTTCTGTTTCAGATGAGGAAGACGAGACTTCTGCAGCCAATGGAGGTCACAGACTACCAAGAAGCCTTGGTGAGCCCGTAAACCCCCATCAGTCTATTTTAGAAGATATTTTTTTTGTATTGTGCATGCCTGAAACTCAGTCAATTCATTTATGTCCTCTGTAATTGACATTTGCTTTTGGTCTTTTTCTTTTGACTTATTTAAACTACCCTACTAAGTCCTAATGTGCTTATTAGAGAACATCTTGGCCTCTTCAATGATGTCTCATGTGTTTGGGTGTCCACTTTTAGCTCCAAAGAGGCAGGAAATCACAAAAAATGTTACACTGGTAGATGATTTTTTGCTCAGTTCTCAGGAGGACATAATAAAAAGGATTATTATCTTTGTGTGGCTCTTCAGATCTGCACAGAAATTACTCCTAGTGTGGATAAATGTCTCTCTGTTCATATTCATACAAGATGAATAGAACGTTTTAGTGCCGCCATGCAGAATTCCTGATTTTCCTCATGAATGTAGCAGTACTCAATCCTCATTAGTAGAGGACTCCCTTTCCTGAGTGTTCAGTCAAGTTTTCTGTGAAATGATTAATGCGACAAGTATGGTTTCAGTGATACGGTTAAAACCTTTCCCATTAAGTGTTTTTTCATTATTATGATAAAGCAGAGATCTGAATCACTTGTCATTAATCACTAACCATCTGGTTGACTAAGAGACACTAATGGGCCTATGCTAATCTTTGCCATTTAAATCAGCTGAGTCTGATGAGAAGAAGTTCTAGCAGATTTTCCCCTTTGAAGCTGCGTGCTTCAGGTCCACAAGCTGCTGAAGCGCTAATATGCAGTACTGACAGGTGATCAGACAGGAGCTTCTGTTTTACTGTCGCATAAACAGACATGAAAACAAGGTAGTCGCATTAGAGTGGATGGATGAGCAAGCTTAAAGTAACTGAAAGCAGTTCTGCATTTCTTACATCCTCACCAGGAGTCCCATGTGCATTTTAATTGTTGCCCTTTACTTCTTGGTTTATTGAATATACATTTGCACAAAGGGAAATGGGTTTCTGAAACTGAGGGTTTGCAGGTTTTATAGATTGACTGAATCATTTTTTGAAACGTGCACATTCTCTTTGTGCCTCCATAGGTGTCCTTTGGGTGCTCCAGTTTCAAGTATTTTTTATTGAGTTAATTGGTAATACTAAGCTGGCTGTAGGTGTATGGGTGTATGTTAGAACCTCTGATGGATTGGCAGCCTGGTACAGGCCATCCTTCTCACCATGACCCTAAGTCGGAGAAAAAGAAAAAGAAAAAATGATGAACTTAGGGCTGGATGATTGTTTGAAATACTGATGTAACAACACTTCTGCCCTAACACTCATGTTCACTTGTGTCTCATGGCTCAGACGCCCAGCCAGCCCAGCAGGCTCTGTGTAAAGTTCGAACAGAAGTGGTTGAGGTCACAAGGGCAATGTTGGACCGGAGCAATGCTAACTTCCTGCTATGGCCGCCCTGTGTTGAGGTGCAGCGCTGCTCTGGCTGCTGCAACACTAAAAGCTTGCAGTGTGTTCCTATTGTCACACACAAAAGATACTTGCAGGTAAACAGCCTCACACAGAGCTATATATACATACATACATGTATACGTTAGTGCTGTTCTCAGAATTGTTTCCTGTTACTCCCATCTTACTCTCAAACTCCTCAGGTTATGAAGGTTGAGTACATCAACAAGAAACCCACTTATGCTAAAGCAGTGGTGTCAGTTGTGGATCATGTGGAGTGCAGATGTCAGACTGCTCCGCGTCCTCCACCACACAAGAAGAAATCCTCTCGCAGGCAGCACGGCTACCTGCATCGAAACCAGACGCATAGCCAAGGATATGCACAAGGACAGGTGCATAGAAACTCTACTTTTGTTTCTTTGTCAAACCAGTGCAAAGCAAACAGATTTGTCTTTCCAAGCATAGCTGTATTGTAGCCTGTGCACTGTAGTGCATAAAATAAAAGTAAAAGGAATTTTGTTTCTTTTTTTCTGACAAGGTTAAGGTGCATTCCAAGGATGAGCTTCATCAGTTGGATGAGCTCAAACAGAACCAGAGGGCCCAGCTGGAGGATCTCCTGGAGCAGCAATGGAGCCCCAGAGGAGACACCTTCACTCAGCCCGGAGAAGGATACAGTCTTGTTGGGGAGGACACTTCTCGTTCTGGAGAAGCCGTTCTCTTTGCTCCACACTGGGCTCATAACATCAGCAAGCTTACTGAGGCTAAAGAAACTGAGAATGTGGAGAGGAAGGATGGTGTGGTCTCAGATGACAACAAAACTGCCTCCTCTGCTGGAACTGAGGTGAAGAACAAGTCGGTAGAAGGTGGGAATGGGTTGCACATCATTAACACAGAAGGGAAAGTTACCGAGGAGAACAAAGAGACACAAACACACAGCCCATTGTGGCAAGAAGACAAAGGCAAATATTCAAAGAGTCACACAAGTGGATTTTCTCAGCATGTCACTCCTCAAGCAAAATTCCGCCCTACCGAGGAAACCATCACTGACACAGTTAGGGGCAGGTTCCGACCCACCAAAGAACCAAACCCGGAACCCCGTGAGCTGGCACGACAAAGAGAAAACGAGACTCCAGAGGAGGAGAGGATATTACAGATTGCAGAGGCCAAACTGGAGGAGGAGAGAAAAGAGCTTCTACTTCTCCATAAAAGGTTGGATGAAGAAAAGGAAATAATGAGGCAGCAGCAGATGAAGCGAGAAGAGGAAGAAAGGCAGAAAGAAAAGGAGACGGTCAGTCAGCACCTACCTGGTAAACATCATCCCCATCACCAAACTACAACTCAGACACCAGGTAACAGAGATTATTTAACGTTTTTTTTAATGCAGAATTAAGTAAATTGTTCAATTAACTAAAACAGTGTGCTTAAATTATTCACAAGAGTGAATGTAATAGATATTTTATGTCATGGTTCAGTTGTGGGACTGTCCCACATTTAATGCACACATGTGGAAAGCATGAGGCCCCCTCCATGTGCATACATTTAAAGCAAAAGGCAGATTGGTGATTAAGTAAGACACAGCATGTAAAGTAAGAGCTGAGATGGAGTTGGGTTGCAAAGCATCCTACAGATAGCCAGCAACTGTAAACAGGTTAAAGTAAAGTAACTAAAAAGCCCTGTATAGAAGCTGAGTAAACAACCAATGTGAGCTGGCACTGACATCAGCTGATCTGCTGTGATTGCTCAGTTTGACTAAAGTCCGTTCAAGCTCATGTTACGCAAAACTTTTGTCATTTTCTCTTACGCTCTTTGTTTCCCATCTTACAGAGACAACAACATCGACAACTACCACAAAAAAGCCATCGGCTCCTACAGCCCCCAGACTCCCAACTCAACCACAGAAAAGAAAAAGGATGAGGAAGAATCGCAGACGGATCAGTAAAGCAGCTATGAGAGCAATGCTGATGTAGAACTAAAAGAAACCCAGGTTAGTTCATAGAATATATAAAACAAAACAAAACAAAAAGCAATTATAATGATTCTTTATGTTTCTTATTGTAATCCCAGCTTCCTTTATTTCTACCTCAGGGACACAAAGAGAACATGGTGCATTTTGTGGATAACCCAAATGGACTCTCTTTGTACAAGTATTTATTCATTTGTCAGTAACCCGCTCGTCCTGTGAGATCTCCTCAGTAACACTACTAATGACTGTCTGGTGAACCTCTACCTATGCTCGGGAGTAACAAAGGAGGGGGAAACAAAAAAAATGGAGTGTAAAGAAAAGGTGGACCTTCTCCTGAGAACGCTTGCCTCTTTGACAGTTGATGGTATGAAGCAACAAGCGGCACCCAAAGACTGATGAACTGTGTGCAAGCACTGTGCCTGTGGGAAAATGAAACCGCATCGCTGTAGACCTGTATAAAATAGTGCAATTTCAAAAGTCTCCTTGGAACTTTGTCTTGATATCAGCAGACAGAAACTGCACTTAAACGTTGGCAGAACCAAGTGTATAAGGAGTTTGTTGCTGAAAGCCTGGATTGTGTGATAATCACAGTCAGATCAGAATAAGGAGTATATCTGGTGTAAAAATTAACCAAGAAAAGCCTAACTTAGCTGTTTTTCTAATTGGATAATATAATAACAGAGAATATTATATCGTCAACACACTGAAGGAGCAGAAGAATTTCCTTGTGTGATATCAGTTATTAGCTCATTAAAAATGATGGTCTCTCTCAAACCATATTTAATGTTATGTAACTCATTGCAAACACTGGAATTACACTTATATGGGTATGTAAAAATATAGTTTTGCATGAATGAGGTTTCTTTGTCTCAAAATATTGTCACGGCTGAAAGAAGAATTGGCTTGTGACCTGACTGTGTGCTATGTTTCTTATTTATTTGTTGCTACTATTACTGCAAACAACATGTGGCTGAGATAGAGTCTGAAAAAAAAAGAGATTCATTGTGTCATAATAACTAAACAAAGGGACAGAACATAAAAAAAAGCCCCAATCCTGCCAGTTTACCCCAAATAGTGCATGCATGTGTGTTTGTATGCCTGTGTGGTTCAGTATGTGTTTCTGCGCACACCTGTATTCTTTGTTTCAATTTCTTCTTTTCATTCAGAAATGTCTCTCCCCCACCTGATTTGTTTTAGTGGAAGCAGTCACATTCATTTTAAAGTCATAACCCCAGAGTGTATTTCTGTAGCGAGCCTACAACACATTATATTTTATTTCATTTACAGGCAACTAAAAGAGTGAAAACCAGTAAATCAAGGGTTAGCTATTAAAACAAGAAAACCAAGATACATTTTTACAAATGTTGTTGTTTTTATGACCTTCCTGTTTCTCTTAATAGCAGCATGTAGAAACACACTGATGCTATTTTGTGTCTGATAATGTAGAGTCAGATCATTTTAAGTTATTGAAAAAAGGCTTGTATGTATGTTCCTTATACCATCTGACAACTGTTACTTTTTTAAAAAAAAATGTTTTCTTACACAATCTGGTGAAAAAAGGATGTTTGTGATAACTTTGCCACATAATGCTATTTTCATATGGGTATAAGAAGCTAATGTGCTTGAAACTTCTTTGGATGTGTTTTTATTCATTTTTATTAATGCGAGGCAGTTAAGCTCAATGCTACATGCTTACATGTTAGTGTTTCCTCCAAATACTAAGCAGGTACCGTGTCTTTTCATCATGTTTAGCATCTTAATTTAGCATATTAGCACAAAAAGTTACAAAAGTACTAAAACATAGACTACTTACTGTGATGCCACTTTGACCTTTCCCCATTTTGACCTTTTTGAGCCTGGAGATTGGTCAGGAAGTTGGCTGGTTATCAGTTAGCAATAGCTTGGTTAGCAATACGCATAGCCTGAAGGGTGAATGCAAAAAAGCATTTTAAAAAAATTAATTATAAAGGACAAAAAGATACCTCAAACAGTGACTACAGTTAGCTGAAATGGAGCCTCGCAGATGGCTAGCAACATAGTCAGCTCTCACCTGGGTATTTAATAAGCTAAAACTCTGAGGCTTTTTTTTGGCCTCGTCTTTCAGTTCACAAAACTGCAGTTTCAGTCAGTTTATGCTAGCTTCATTTTTTAGTCAATAAAATGACATAACATATATCAGGAGTATCATCAGTTTTGCAGGTAAACACCCAGTAAAGCATGGATAATTTAAATATTGATGATGGTCATAGATGAAAAGAAAATAGATCGTATAATTTGGTTTGGACCTGAGTGGCGAGACAGTGAGACTAACCTAATTCCTGTAGGATTTTTTAAGGCTGGATACAAAAAGGTTTATAAACTTATCACTTTAGCTTATTTTTATATATGTAGCTAAGCTGTTTTTACCTAAAACATCCCCAACTCTTCATAGACATCATATCCAACTTACCTTGTATATTTAGAGATGTACAGTGAGGTTTGTAAAGTGTGAGAGGAAGAAAGAACAAAAAGCGAGAGAAGAAACTGTGGGGGTTGATGTACTGTAGGTGAACTCTGGCACACACTCTCTCTGTAGTTTGTTTTTCACAATTACCCACTTGACTCTTGGCTGCAAAAACTCCCCAACTCAGCAGCCAGCTGCACTGGTATGTTTGTGAATTATCGAGTCAATAAGTCATCTGGGCTCCTGTCATCATACCAGTCATACAAGAAATTACTTGACATAATAAATGCTAATGTCCTGAATTGTATAGGGTTAAAGGGGTTATTTGAATGTGGCTGCAAGTGCATATAAATAAGATCTTGTCATTTTGCCTTAATATGCATAAATCACTATGCTGTATCCCATATTATTGTGCCTGTAAAAAATGACAGTTATGTAAGGGTTTCAAGCACCTCTAGCTATGCTCTGTATCTCCAGATGTGATTCAGAGATTCGTGCATTACTTCCAGCCCCCCTCTCTAACACCGTCAATCTTACACAGGCATACTATTCCTAAACAGCAGGCCATCTCCAAATTCAGCATTGAGGTGGGATGCCTGTTTTTCCATGCAGCTCCCCAACCCCCCGCAGCCTTCAAACAAAAACAGGCGAGAGTCGTGCACTGAGGCTTGTTGACTGCGACAAACACACACAGGCAGTGCTCATGCTCATTCACATACATACAGGGGTCAGCCACCGTAGCAGAGTGGGAGTGTCTCTGAGGGACAGAGACTGTGACTAAAGGCACGGGACTGCTCATAGCTGACTGACTGACCTTAAAGGACATTATGGCTTGTTAGGTCTCAACAACACAATTACCTAACCAGCACACAGCCACTGGAACTAATAAATGAACAATCATGACACAAAACCTGACAAACGCTTCAATGCAACTTAAACACATCATGACCCATGACCCAAATGTTAACCACCCTCTTACATAATGTTAGTCATGTCAGGATTCAGTGCTGCTTTGGCTGTAAGATAGCCCGCTGATAGACTTGGGACATCGACAGAACAACACATCCTGAAACTATAGTGGTTCAGTAGGGTTATAGTTCACCAAGACTGGGTAAATTTAGGGAATTTGTGAACCTCAGTGAAATCAGTCCCTGAAACAGTGGGGGACCTTTGGCCGAGTGAAACCATGCAGAACTAGCTGCAGCTCTAATCTTATTTAGTCCACCTGGTCAACTAGTACTAGGATTACAATTGTATTTGTTTTAGCCACATGCTAAATACATACATTTACAGAAACTAGGTGATATTACATAATTAATAAAGTCTTCGTTTTTTCCTTTAGAAGCTTTAAAAGTTCCATTTGGCTGCTCCGAACAAGGGAAAATTGTGTAAAAGTTAAAATCATTTTGAGATATACTTTTTCTTGCACTCATTCATCTTCTAAATTGCAAATACGGAGACTCAAGTAAGACTGACAAAATGCATCTTGATGTCCAGGCGGCTTTGAAAGACATGTCATAAGTATGTGTGCTCCAGTATGGCTCAGATTCCCCAGTGTACAGTAGTAAGGAAACAGGAGGCCTTTGAACAGGAGGTTACACAAGCATCCGTGTGGCGCCACGCACTGCCTACACCTTCCAGCACTTTTATTTTCCTGTTTTTATGTACGACAAAGGACAGGGACATGCCGTACACAGATGACCACACAAATACCCCCGTCATTAAGCAGTCTTGTCTTTCCATCAAAACATGCCTTGGTGCTTTATCTCGACCACTTTCCATTTCTACTTAATATGAATGTGTCCGTCACTCACTCCCTAGTTTCAGAACAATAGGCCCGTGACGACGACTGCGAGACCGAGGAATGTGTCTGCTTTTTGGGGCGCAGTATTTGGAAAAGCCTGGAATGTTGGGAAAACACATCAAACACCTTCCCCTCACGTTCCACGGCCACATCGAAGGTCAAATAAATGAGTGTATGAGCATCTACGTAAGCATCATTCCTCAGTTAGCGAATGTCAAACTGATCCTCGATCTCATCAGGCAGGAAGTTGTACCTAACGATGGGTTGAAAACACAGGAAGTTGATATCAGCATGCCTGGAATTCCACCATTGTGTTTTCTGTGTAGAGCGCAGAGTGACTATCTTATACTTCACTAACACTGAGACAAATCACTAATCACCAAATCACAATATCTTCACGAGGTGACTCGTTATGTTACAGTTGCAGAGCGACCTAAAACATGCATGCAAACCACAGACTCTGTGTATTACACACTCACACCTGCTTCCAGAAACTAACAGCCTCTGAAAACTCTCCGCAGTCCTGTCAGGCCAAACAGATGGGAAGATAAACAGAGCAATAAATTAGGTAATGCTGCGAAACTGCGTATGATGCTCCCAACACCGGTGTGTGACGTTAAGAAATACCCAGTCACCACACACACGCACATACACACAAACACAATCTGTTTCAATTTACAAAACCGCTCTCAGCAAAACATGATAAATACAAACAAATTATCTTTGTCTCTGCGTACATGGTTGCTTCTGCGCATTAGAAAAACAGGCAAAGAATATGAAAGTGTTAAAATACGGACGTGATAACACTGTGCTCTAAAAATGCAAATGATCCCAACTACGATTATAATATACAACATTTCATTCCTTTTAAAAGTGATCTTAAATCTTGATTTTTCTTTTCCTATAAAACACAAATAAACACAAAGCCAACCTGCATTAGCTTTGCTCATATCTTTGTATTTCTGCTTACTACTGCACTAAAAATGGCTGGACTATAAATGGCACTTTCACACTTAGCACACTGTGTGCTCTGAAAAAAAAAATCAACCACAAAACCTTAAAAAAAAAAAGGTAGCTGCATACCTACAAGCTTAACCCCCTACAATACAGAGAATTTTCCTCACGTGCATTGTTTTTATGGTCCACATTTGATCTGATTAATGGACAGGTAAGTTTGCCTGCCTCAATGCAAAACACAAGTACACCTTTTATAAGCCATTGTAGCCCATTTGTCATTATATTTGGGCCACATCTGGCCCCACACAACACTTGAGTTAGCTATTGAGTAAGTTAATAAGTGCCCCAATTAGGTCCAATATGTTTGTGCTATCTGAGAAGGCTTAAACTGAACCTATATGTAATGCTAAATGCTTAAGTGCTATAAAATTAAAAATATAAAATATAAAAATTATAAAATGTTCTTCTTCTTCTTTTTTTTTTTTAAAGAAATCATTTAGAATAATTCATAAGTAAATTATTTCTATTTGTGCTCAATAACAGAATCATTTCAGAAAACAACTAAAATGACCGGATCAGTGATCTGTGTTATCAGTAAAGAACACACCTGGCTGAGGTAGGAGGACTCTGGACAGGAAACTTGTGAGAAATGTGTCTAAAGACCCCAGAACAACTACTGAGACTTTAGTGAATGACGTAGCTAAGATGGGAATTGTAGTCTCAAAGCAGATAATCACTAGAACATTGCACAGGAATGGACTGCAAAGTAGCAGAACAAGATGGACTCTACTTCTCCAGAAGAGATTATCAGTCAAAGCTAGAGCTCTTTGGCTACAGAGATGCTGCTTATGATTGGAGAAAGAAGAGAGGCATAAAACGAAAAGAACACTGCCCCCACATTGAAACATGCTGGTTGGAGTATTATGCAGATTCAGTTTGTCTTGAACTGGAAATGTTGTCAAACTTTGGACAAGTACAAAGTTTTTTATAGTCTAGTTTTGACCAGCTGCCATAATATAGCATGCACTTCAATGAATCAATGTTATCAGTATATTAGCGGTACTCATAGTGGTACATCAATAATAGTAATAGTCTTTTGATATTTCTTTGCATCTTCACAGCATCATACTGTCGTCTACCTTAAGTTAAAGATCTTCGGTCACATCTTCATTATATTGAATTGAAGACAGAAACCTAGCAAAAATTCAATATTATTTTAATTACAGCTGACAGCAGTAAATAATTGATATAAAATGTATTTCTGCATCCACAGACAGAGTGCATTTATAATATATATATGTTACATAGTTTGTCAGCCCGTTTCTTATTTTCTTTTCTTTTGTATTTACAGGCAGAGTTGTGCTCCTTCTCCTTTGATTGCCATCACCTACATTACAAACTACTTTATGGTTTAAGAGCACTTCTGTGTGCTTTGTCATTTTAAATGTCTTTGGTGACGTCAGTCCTAAACTAAAACCTTTGCACACAGGACTGGTTATACTTATCTCAGCACATCAAAATGCAGACGGCATGTCCTACACACCTTTGGCAACACTTAGGCTTTAACACTGACAACAAGGTCCCAGCTCAGACACCTCTGTGCAAAACACGCATATTGTACATGACCACAGTGAATGTTACAGTTGGCATATGTACAGCACACACTGTTTCCATGATGTAAAGTTCACATAGCTGCTTCCCTTCAGCTGTGAAGACAACAAGGCATTAGAGGAAGTAATAAAAGAAGACTAGATTTCAACTGCGTGCTTTGAGTCTGTGGCTAAAAATGCACATCCTGTGTGAAAGGCTGCCATTACGCTGAAAGATTACACGAGCAAGTAAATGATGGTGCCATGCACTTGTAAAGAAAGTGAAACACTTAAACACAGGCAGAACAAAAATTGAACGCACTGAGAATCACAAAAGCTGTTTTGCATGGCCGCGTTTTGGATTACGTTTGTATTACATAGCATCCCAGTCTGTGCCAGGAAATTATCTAAAAAAGTTAAAAGAAAAGGCTTAAGTTTGCTTCTCACAATATTGCATTTTATCCCTCATAAGCTTATAGACCGCATACAAAATTTGGCTCACTATTGCCCTCAAATGGTAAGACACTAAACTACACCTCAGTATACTTGATTTTTCTCTGGATAATCTTCCTGACAAAACTCCAAAGTGATTTGCATTTCCTTCTGGGATTAAACCTGTGTTTTCTTTTGCCACTACACTATGGAGCCACGTTGTCAGTTAAGATTAAAAACAAGCACAAAGCTTCTGCAAGGATTTTTTTTTTCACATTGAATCATCAGTAACTCAAAATAACATGAAAATGTTATGCAAAAAGAAAGTTGTTTCTTGTGCAGAGATAGTGATAGGTCCTCTTTGATAATGTCTTCCTATGAATAATGCAGTCTAGTGCGCTGCTCTCATGAAGGCTGTGGGCAGGTGGCAGTATCCTGATGCCTGTACGGTGGCCTCTACAGGCCAGTTGGTGAAAGGTCCCGATGTGTATTCTGGCGGTTTGTCCCCGATGGTGGGCTCACTAAAGCCAGGCTTGATGTCCGAGTTAACTAGCCATGGTATTGTATCATTACACTGTTGGTCCTGCTCAGCCCTGTCATGCCAATGTGTGCTGGTGTTTTCATCACAGTGGGACATGAGGTCCTGTGTGGATCTGGAGATGCTGTGCCTGGGCAGACAAACATAGCCTTTGCCGTAAAGAGTGAAATTTACAGGAGAAGGAGATGCAGAGTCATCTGCCTGGGTTCCTGTGTCCCTCTCTTCATTCTTGACATTCACGGACTCGGGGGCTGGCTCTGATGACTGTCAGATAAAAAAAAAACAAAAAACTTTATCATCGATGTTTGCTATACATAAATCAACATAACGCAGTTTTAATTCACACATTCTGTCTCATGAAGCGGACAGTTTGTTGTTTTTCTACAAATTTACATCTTCACTTTCTGTTTCGATAAAACGGCTGGTACAAGTTTCATCTCGGTAAATTAAGCAGCCAAAAATCTTGGCTTAGCACAAACACCGGAATCAGTGGGAAACTGCTAACGTGGCACTTCCCATCACCGCTATAGGTGTCATTGTGTTTTGCATGTCTGTTCTGCAAAAAAAAAAAGGTGCAAGAACTGAATTCTGTGCTTTAACTGATGCAACAACACCTGCAGTTACAACTCAAAGGTTTAGACTAGCAGTCAACAAACCAGTGGGCAATGTCTCAGTGGATATATCTAGTTTTTATATATAGCTTACAGGGATGTTTTTTAATAGGAAGGCTTTCTATCATTGCTCCTAATTAAGAAATATGCATATGCAAAACTGATTAGGGCTACTGAACATTCAGGTTTAGTTTAAATTGAGAGTTTAATGTGTTGGGTTTTCTTTGAGAAATTTTCATTTCCCTGGACACATGACAAATGACTCTGTTAGAGTTTGTGAGCAGCTGACCCGACAGAGGATGTATGGCCCGGTGAAGCTTATCGCAGACGTGTCAGAGACGTTAACCTCCTCAGTAGGAGAGGGCAGGTTATCACAGTTCCAGCAACCCTCATCGTGGTCCAGATCCTTTTTTTCTGTGTCCTTGGTGGGCCACAGTGAAGCTTGTGATGAGCTGCAGGGGGAGAAAATAAGAATTTTATTGATTTAAATGTAACACCTCGTCATTTTGCTATACTCTCCAGGAGCTACACTCAGTGATTGGTGACATTCAATAGCACAGAAGAGTTTGTCTGTGTGAGTTATCTGAGGAACAGCTAAAATGCATCACTCATGATGAAAGTGTTTTCGTTTACTAAAAAAATTTGCAGACGTCTGGACGGGTCAAGTGTGAAACATATTACCATGTAGATAAGACGTCCAGTTGTTGCACTTTGCAAATATACAGCTTTTCAGTCTGCGTAAGGGTCCGACTGCTTGGGGACTGGATCCCAAATAGATGTAGAGAAGAAAAGAAATTACACATTTACAATTAAAAACAGCAAGTGTGCAACTTTTATATAAAGATAAAACTGTAAATTGAACCAGTCTTACCATCAACTCTGACAGGATTTTACTTTTTCCTGGAGAGGGAACTGAGTCCACCCACAGAATTACCATCCTAATGGTTAAAATGTAAGCAAATAGGGTTGAATTTAGCATTTAAAAGTAATTCCTACGAAATTAGAACATAATTAACACATTTTTTAATCTTTTGGTGGCAGCAGTTAATTTTTGCTTTACACAAATAAAGTACCTTCTACAAGCTGGAATGGTGCAGTACAGAGTGAGGAAGACTGCAGCCACCAATGCAGCGATAAATGTATAGATCAGGGTGGCGGGGGACCAGACTATTGGTGCTGAAAACAGAATTAATGATTGTGTTAATGGGGGAATGACATGAATCCTTATATGCTTCTTTGGTTACTCTTTCAGAGAGTAAAGCCCACAACACCTTCTTTAGTGGTCCACTCCACAGGATCTGTCCATTTTGATGGGATTCCTTTATACTGTGAACCCGATCCAGGGACAATCAATGACCTGACTTTAACCTGGTAAACCTGGAGAGGTGCTAAAGATTTTCCAAGGATGGTCAGAAAAGTTGAATCCCTTACTTCCACTGGAGTCGAAGAATCCTAACAAAACCAATAAATAATATACATATGTACATAAATCTGATGTTTTGTTTTGTTTTTCAGTTATGTCACCTTTAAATTAGTATGTCTTTTATAGTAAATGGGAATGAGTTGAAATGCAATTATCAAGATTAAAAACAAACAAACGCTGATAGAAAAGCTTCTTACCTTGTCTTGTTTCGTGTAATAAAGGACCTGATAATACAGGCCGTGTTTATTATTTTTGTTTGGTTCAGTCCATTTCACGATCCAGTTATTGTCTTTTCCCGTCACATTTACATGCTGTGGTTGGTTGGGTTGAACTGCGAAATAGGAGCAATGCAGAGAAGTTAGTTTATAGCTAAAGTTATCGTGGAAAGGTTTATGCGTATTTAACAGCTGCGTCTGGTGATTTAGTGTGCGTACTCGTTTATCATGCAAAGTGGGGACCTTAATCTTACTGCCCACTCACCAGTAAGGACTTGTGTTACCGTAGAGACTAAAATTGCTGTCCCAAGAGCCCACAGTAATATTTTAGGGTATTTATTAAATTTTAGTGGAAAATTAGATTTTAGATTTCAGGTTTGGGTAGAGATTAGGCATTCATTGGTTAACTTCAGGGAATGCATTATCCACACAGGGTGGAGTACATATTTTTAGGAAAGACAACATTAGCGCTTCAGCTTCTTTAAGGCCAAAACAGAGAGAAAGAGGACGAGCTTCTTCCCCCAGGCTATTCGGGCCCTGAACCAGGTGTAGGACTTGACTCTCCCACACACATCACATTACTATAGGACTGGACTCCCACACACATCACCACACGCACTCTGGTTTTGCCTTTTGCACATTTCCTATAATTTTGTAGTAACCTGTAAGTTTGTATATCTTACTGTGAATCTAAAGTCATAAGTATTTCACCTCATGTCATACCGTGTATGGTTGTGTGTGTGTGACAAATAAAATTTGAATTTGAATTAGTGTACAGTTCAGAGTTCAGATCAGAAAGAATGAATAGATTTGAATGGACATCTTTTTTACTTAAAAAAATGTCACCACACCATTGTGACTAATGTGACTCAAGGCAGGGTAGAGACGAGGTATATCACTAGCTGAATGATGATGGTCTGAATTCTAGCTTATTCATTTGGGTGCAATAGTGCTATTCAAACAGTAGGTGGGGCTACTCAATCAAGACCCTTTTTTCTAAGGGCTCCTTGAGTGTAGATTTGGAATTTAGCACCCTGCTAGAATGCTGCAGCTCCAGTCACATGTTTACTCACTGTTTTCGTAGAGATCAAAACTCTTGGCACTGTGTGATGGTAGGAGCTTCAGCTGCAGATGTTCTGGGTCTCTGACAGACAGTGTGCAGCTGTACATTAGCATCATCCTGGTGAGGTCAGAACTGACTGCTGGGTCCAAACAGCATCTCTCAGACCTGAAAGCAGAGGTTAAAAGCAGAGGAAAGGACATGAATGGTCAGATAAATGAATGGACGAATGATGAAGGTGCATTTTTCATTTCCATCCAGGTGGTGTTGCCAGCGTCACGCTCAACTTACGGCGCACTCTCATTGTGTTGACAGGCCAGCTGGTAGGTAATGATGTGAGCCAGCTCTCTGCTCACTTCCCAGCTACACGTTACCTCCTCTTCTCCGTCCAGTACACAATGCAAAGTGGGAAGCTGCCCAAAGTCTGTGGCCCAAGAGAAAAAAAGAGCTAATAACAAAGCCCCAGACTTATCTCTAACTTCCATAAAATTGGACAGAGGGAGAAGATTAGAAATGTGAGGAAAGCAGATAAGAGTGTGGGTCTCCTCAAGAAGGAAAAGGCACTACTTGTGCAAAATTATTCAATACATCCATTTATTCAGAGCTGAAGTTGAACTGATTTCTTTAATTTACCTTTTTTAGTGTGCCAGGTCACCACAGGACTCCAGTCACTCCACTGGCCCATGCTGGCCCGGGCCCTCACTTTGGCTTCATACCTCTGGCCTGGATGCAACTGCTGACTGTCAAGTATCATACTGGTGTTTGTGATGGACACATTCTGCAAAGAGAATGAAATGCTGTAAGTGGCTTATGGAATATTTATTTATTGACATTTATTCAAAGTTAAAGAAGTATTTGGAGCAGCTACTGAGTTCCCAATGCATTCTTATTTTACATTGCAGTTCCTTAGCTGCCTGGAATCTAAATGTATGTTTGCATTATTTGTTTAGATCCAAACTGTGAATGTGTTAGTATGCTTATGTTTGAAGCCAGATCCTCCCCTGGTGTATCCTAATCTGTTTTTTCTATTTCTTTAATGTTACCAGGCTTCTGACTCGAGGGTCTCGCAGGTTTGAAGCTTTCCTGTGACAAGAAATCTAAAATATGATTTATAGGCATCAGGTCACTGGTTTCATTACTATTGCTAAATATATTGCAAGGAAGTATGAAGAGTGTTAAATGCTACTTCGGTTTCTTTTTTTGACCTTTCAGTTAAACTGACGCACTACAAAGATGAGGCATTTTCAATCCCATTATGAGCCTGCATGTGCGATGCTTACCACCCAGTTGTCCTCTCTGTGCGTCCTGTAGCTGAGCTGATAGGTGAGGTTTTTGTTCAGGGATGAGGAGGTAGGGTAGGGGCTGGTCCAAACGAGCTCGCGGCCTCCATCAGCTACATCGTACGTGGACAAATTCGCTGGTGGGAGTGCTCTAACTGTAAAAAATGCAAAAGTCCAGAGCATTCCCCAGTGTTTAGTTTCACTCAGATGCTAAAGGGAAGGTAACAGAATGAATGTTGAACTCACGGTGCTGTAAAAGACGAAGAGTCTTGTGCGGGACAGAGGAGCAGATGCTCAAAGTCTTGTTCTGGAGGAAGAAGGCGGTGTGTGTCACGCCAATGGCAAATGCATTGGCTTTATATCTACAGTGGATGGCCCTGTGCTCAGCTGCATCTGCAGGATCAAACGGCTCACACTTCGTCTTGCTGCAAGGACATGAACACAGAGTTATTCCCTGAAAGGCGTCCCCTGTATCTACTCCTGTTTGCTTCACGTTTGCATTTTGTTTTTTTTTACCTTCCAGATCCTGTATCGACCCAGAGCTCCAGCTGTGTGTTAATATGTTGCCTCCACTTGCAGTGGACATGGGACATGTAGTTATTGTGGCATTGTAATGATTCCAATATTGAAGACACTGCAGAAAAAGAAACATTTTATTTTTTGGTAATCAGCCAGTTGCTTTGTTGTATTCCTGTAATTGTTAGTTATCTTCAACTCAAAATGATTATAATAACAAAAAAAAATAAAAAATGGTTAAGATATTCTTACACGTTTCCTTTCATAAGAAAATACATTTCATTTGACAGTTAGCTTTTTTTGCTTTTCTTTTCCTCAGAACATTTATCACATTTTAGGAGCTAATGGCAGTATTTGCATGAAAAACTATTATAAGCTAAATATTCAAAAGTCACTGTACTTTAAAATGAAAGCAAAATAAAAATCAAAGACAAAAAATGTAGCTTTTTAAGGATTACACCAGGCATATATTTACCATTTTGTGAGGTGCTGATCTCCTGGATTACACAATGATCTGAACCGGAGAAAAGAGCCAGCTTAGGAAGCTTCGCTAAAAGCAGAAGCCAGAAGAGAGGTATCATTGTTGCAGACGGTGAGGGCAAGGTGGCCCTTTTCTTATGAGCTGCTCTCTTGAAAGTTGCCCAACCGCTTTTACTGATATCATCAAGAAGTCTGTAGATAAGATGGAGCGGAGGGCAGAGAGAAAGAGAGAGCGAGAGGAGAAGAGAATTAGTTCATTTACTAGAAACAATGAACAAATGAGTCATGACCACACTATACGAGCATTCTTCCGCTTTGAGTGTCTGCTTGTTGTGGGATGTCACCACACATCTGCCTCTCTCTCACATGTGATAGACGCAGATAAAAAGAAATAAACACACTGGGGATCGCACACAGCCGCATATATGCATGTGTGTGGTTAAGTTGTGTGGGTATGTGTGGGTGTCTGTATGTGTGTACGTCTTTGAGAGAGGGGAAGTGGGTTGGTGGGTGGGTGGGTGGCTGGGGGGGTTGTTTAGTTTTAAATTTCTGATTTTTTTTATGTATTAAAGATATGCAAACACTGTAAAACTCACACAAGAAAAAAATACAAATTTTTACCTACTTTGCTAAAGAAAATTAATTGATTCATGTTGTGTCCACTTTTTGAGTTTGTAAAAACTGTAAAACCTTGTAAACATTTGACAAATAAATGCAAATTAAATTAAAATGACACTTTGTGAAATGCATTTTTAAAATTGGTTAATTGATCCTGCAAGATGCTTAAATAAAATTTGAATCACAATCATAAAAAAAGTGAATGCAACCTGAAATGGGCATAAAGTTACAGAAAAATGAAAAAAAAAAATACTTCAGTTCATTGTTTTAGATTATAAATGGGGGATTTTAAGGGTCACTCGGGCATTACTTCTGCCTTTAGGGCTGCTGTTTACAGTAGACGGTCGGGGGAACCCCGTTCAGGAGAATGTGGGAATCCAGTATTCACTCTGAAACTAAACAACCTTGTCAACCTGTTATTGTCAGAAGTGCAGTAGCCAGACTGTAGAAGCGAAAAACCATCAGTAGAGTAGAAATCAAAGACAGAATGATTTTCAGAAAATAGCACAAGAAATGTAAAAAAAATCCGTCAAAACACCTGGAAACACCTGCATGTCACTGTATTAAGCTATTTTCAAGTCATTGTCCACTGACTGTGTTTTCTGGGTGATGTCGTAAGCTCTCATTTAAAGAAAAGTGCCCAAGTTTCTGAAGAGTGTCAGACAATTTCTCATCTGATTGTGAAAATTCTGAGCAATTCGAAGGAGAAGAAGTCACAGGATGACAAATGCTGGGAATTCATGTAAAACTTCACGCACTCAACACGTTTTAAATTGAGCTCTAATGAAGCCCAAAAAGCAAGCTTGTGTATTTGACATTTATGGACTTTTATCATAATGTCTACACAAGTCAGTAACTTTTAAAATAATATATCAACAAAGAGTTTCAAGTTGTGAAAAAGTGGCACTTGTGGGAGGCAAGTGTTCACGCCTTTCCTAGCTAACCCATGATGTCCAACACAGTGCGATGGTGTATAAAATAAATGCCTTACTTACCTACCATAGATTGTGAAGACTGTTTTTCCTTTGTCCTTCTCTCACTGTGGCTTCCTTCTTGTCAGCCAGCCGCGAAGTCTGTGGGAGTTTCCTCTGTGACAAGTTCAATTTCCCCTTTTCTGTCCACAGTAGCATTTAATGTCACCTTCACATCAAATGCATAATCAGCTGTTTTAAATGACAAGCTCCAAAGAAATGCTGTTGGATTGCAACATTTCTTGCGAAAAAAGCCAAAGTGCAGAAGGCGGACGCAGTGGCGGCTTTTGGTTTAGTTTAGAAAATTATGAAATTCAGAAACGGGTGCTTATGATTTGTGTTTTTGTTTCTCAGGGTAAAGAAAACATTTAAAACAGTTCTAATGAGTAAGTAAGTCACAATAATGTGCAAGTAATAAGTAAGTTCTGGAAATAAATATCTGGCATACATAGTGTAAAATGGTAATTATCTCAGGATGTCGAAAGTTATTACAATAGAAATGAAAAATCTTGACTATACATATTCTGGTTTCATGATAAGGCCTTATCAAGATCTGCCAGCCAACATTTAAGCAGTTAACCAACCACATCCTTACAGATAATGACAAATTTTTATTTAGGTGGCTTTACCACAGGCTCCTGAAACCTCCGCCTCTCAGTACCACATTCAGGATACACCATTTGTTTACGTTCTAAAGCCATCAGCACTGAAGCCACGTTTTAAAGCTTTGAGCTGCTTCTTCACATACTTTACATTTTCCTGCAGTGACTTTGAACTCTTTGCTGTAATCGCAGGTGGGCGTAATGAAGATGTCGTCAAATAATGATCATTCAGTGTTATAACGTGTAGAACGCCCACATCTCCTGAGTGGGTAGGGTTTCACATCTTTTTGGCAGATAAATGTACATTTGATTAGATTAGATTAGATTATAAAAATATAAATAAAATATAAAAAAAAATGTTACTAAAAAGTTCCTGATCTCTCCTGTTATGATACTGAAACTAATTTGAGCTAGACTCTTTCTAGTCTGTTCTGCAGCGTTGAGTCAAAACGTGCGATCAAACAACCTCCTCTAGCTACAAAATCACTCATATCAGACTTATAAACACCACATACACCCTTCCTCATCACACACACTTTTCAAACTCTTAATAAAAAAGTATGTATGCAGTTTGTGCACATTGCCAGTATACCATTATATATGTGTAAAGTAACTTTTTACTGAATTTTTTATCAGCACTCACAACCTTTTTCACTTTCCTACCAATAGTGATTCCTCCAACTAAATTTGAAACTGCTTGACTCACACAAGCTTTTCACATCTTCTTTCACTTAAGCACAAACGATCATCTAATAAGTGGTTATTTGCTCTTTAGGAGTAAATATCTTGCTACAGGAGAATAATTGTTAATTATTATTATTTTTTGCACAATTGATTTCAATTATGCAGCAATGACTTCTTTATATTTTAATAGACTGACTCTATTTGAGTCAAAAGACAAGAGCAATATAAACGTGATGGAGTTAGTGTTATTTGCTATTTAGCACCATATTGTAACTTCCTGCCAACATGTCTTTAACACCTCAGTCAGAACAAAGTTGATGATGAGCTCAGATACTGCATGACCAGTTCCTCATTTTGGTTATTGACGCACACACATTTCACAAAAAAAAAAAAAACAGAGAAAAAGGACAATTTCTCGAGCTTAATGCAAAAAAAATATTCTTAGAGGTCACATGTGCAAGAAAAAAAATAATTAAATGTCGTCAATGTCCTTGCGTAAATTTGCACAGCTTGTTTGCTACATTTAAGAAAAAAAATGCTATAACGAGCAATCGACCACTTGTCACTGCTGATACAGAGCTGTCAGTGTTATCACATCAGTGTGGGTTTGGCGTGAGTCCAGCCTACTTGGGAAAACTAGAATAGCTTCTTTCTCTAGAGACTTTATAAAGAAAACAAAAAACCCCTTTGCTTCTAAGAAGTGATGAGGAACTCACCAACCAACTTGCTGAACTTCACATATCGGCCTTAAGGTTTGAGTCAAGAAAAGACGAGCATTAATTATGATCTAACAAGGGGTAATAACATGGTGATTCTTACGTTTTGTTTTGAAAATGTGTCATTAAAAAATAACATGAGAAAGATTAGTGTTTGAAGAAAGCTGGGATCTGGTAGTAACTTTAAAAGGTCTTCTTAGAGCCTTAAAACATTTTACTTTCACCCCTGATATGGCAAGATAATCAATAGCTCAACTCTAAAATGAATAATCTACATTAATCAACATGTAATGCTTTTTTTTTCTCCTTTTGCTGTTTTGCAGGTTTTCAGGTAGCTTTCCTAGCAGCTTTTTTCAGCCTCGACTGTGCCCCCTAGTGGTCTTGAGCAACAACTATTGATCTGCAGAATAGATGGATGCTGGAGGATCAAGTGCAGGTTTTTTTTTTTGCTTTTGGTCTTCTTAACAAAAAACAAAACAAAAAACAGTCACTTGATCTTAATCTAAATTCTAAAAGCATTTGTTAAGCTGAACAAATTCACAGGACAGCAAATTACACTTGCTCACATTGATATGTGGTTTAAAAGTGCTTTCTACTTGAGTGACGAGTCAATGACATCAGTCGCAGGAATCACATTCCCGGGCTAAGTGCCTAATTTTTCTAGTGTAATTTAGTTCAGACTCGGTCTCATGCATAATTCAGAAACCTGACACATGAACACATTTCAGAGCGGAAGAAAAAATTGTATCTGGTAAAATTCTGCCAGGTGAATCATTTGAACGTAACATATGCAAAGGAACTCTACCAGTTACATGTGATTTACGCTTTACATGCTACTTACATTAAGCACAGTCATGCACTTAAATATGCTTTACCTCTTTATTTGCTTAGGCAGTGTTTTATTAGAAATAGTCCAATAGTTTAGAAAGACATGGTATTTTTAATTAGATTATCACA